>PNEQ01104693.1:0-13976 GCA_003012365.1 Medauroidea extradentata
ATACAAAGTGCATCACGGAAGAAGCGAATCCAGATGCTAACAATTCCTGCTTCTCTATCATGGCCACAAAGAAAAATCCAAGAAACCTTCGGTGTGTCTAACTATTCAGTTCGTAAGGCACAGAAACTTTTTAAAGAAAGAGGTGTTTTGGCTGAACCACAACCTAGACATGGAAGAAAGCTTCCAACTGAAACAGTAAACTAGGTTCCAAATTTTTATCAGAGTGATGAGCAGTCTAGAATAATGCCAGGAATGAAGGATGTGATAAGTATTGGAAAAGAGCATCAGAGAAAGCGGCTAATACTGGGTAACCTAAAAGAACTGTATGCAGGCTTCAAGAAAGAGTATCCCAATGTCAAAGTAGGATTCTCAAAGTTTTGTGCTTTAAGACCAAAGTGGCGTGTTCTCGCTGGTTCTAATGGAACCCATAATGTATGTGTGTGTACCATTCACCAAAACATAATTTTACTGCTGCATGCATCCAAAATAGAAGGTACGTACAAGGACATAATGAAGTTTCTTTTATGTGATGATGCAAAGAGAGAATGCATGCTCAGACACTGTAACGAATGCCCTGAAAAGAATAATCTTGTCAGCCATTTACAATCTCAATTTACTGACTTTGATGGAAGTGAACCTATTGAATTTTCACAGTGAATTTCCACTGATAGAACTCATTTGGTAAAAACCACTTCTTCGTTACACGAGTTCATTGATGATCTGACAGACAAAATAGAAAAATTAATTCCTCATTCATTCATAGCAAAATCACAGTCATCCTTTCTTAAAGATTTAAAAGAAAACCTTCCAACACACACTGCTGTAATTTTGCTAGATTTTAGTGAAGATTATTTGTTCATAATTCAAGATGAAGTACAAGGGTATCACTGGACTTCCGAATCTTGTACTTTGCATCCTGTTATTGTGTATTGTATTAATACTGATGGGGAGAAAATTACATCTTCTCATTGCATTGTTTCAGATGATTTTAAACGTGATGTGAGTATGGTCTACAAAACTCAGGAAATAGTTTTAAAATATATAAAAGATAATTTTCCACACATCACACAGATACATTACTTTACTGATGGCTGTGCAACACAGTATAAAAATAAGTTTAACTTCATAAATCTCTGTCATCATCAGGAGGATTACCAAATGAAAGCTCAGTGGTCCAACTTTGCCACTAGTCATGGCAAGTCAGCGTGCGATGGTATTGGTGGAACTGCAAAACGTCTAGCTAGAAAAGAGAGTCTTCAGAAACCCCTTGACCAGCAGATCACAACTGCAAGAACATTATTTGATTTCTGCAACAATAGCATTGAAAAAGTTAAATTTAATTTTGTTGGAAGGGATGACATAGACTTAACGCGCTCCTCCTTCCAAACTCGTTTCAAAGAAGTTCAAACGCTCCCAGGAACTCGCAGTTTTCACAACTTCAAACCACTCAATCATGCAGGCACCACTGAAGCAAGACAATTAAGCAGTGATAAAGAACCCTCCCTCACTTTCAACCTGAGAATGCTCCCTCAACTTTTGGTGAATGCTGGTGATATGTATTCTGGATGTTTTGTCGCTTGCAAGTATGATAATTTATGGTATTTTGGAATGATAACAGAAATTAACCAAGATGAGGGAGATGCTTATGTAAAATTTCTTCACCCGAACGGTCCTACACCTTCATTCTACTGGCCTAGCCATGATGATTCTTGTGCAATACCCTTTCCTCATATTCTTGGTATTGTACAATCTCCCAGTACAACTTCTGGCAGAACATACAACTTTACTAGTGAGTGTATGACATTGATGGAAGAAAAAATGAAGACCAAACAGATTAAACTCGGATAATAAGAGACAGCATTGAACTATAAAGGTAATCAACTATTCTGTGTAACAATTAGCAACATCATATTTACTACATGTATAAAAAAACAATTTTAGCATAAAGCATAGGCTACATAGAATTTAATTAATTATTGCATTTTGGATGATTGTATAGTATGGATTAAATTATTTTAAATTATTTTTCCTAGGTCCTACAACATATTTACTATAGTTAAAATTTTATGACTAAGTATTTTGATCGTTTCCTTCAAATACTGTTAAAACTTAAATGTCTTAACTTTGAGGAAAATTACTGTAATAACTAATAATATGTTATATTTAATGTTAAACATCCTTTTTTGTATTGAATTTTTAATGACAAGTATTTTTGTCACACATTTGCACAAAAATGCTACTTACTCTATATTTTTCAATTTAAAATTAAAAAAAAAATTATAAGGAGTAAAAAAACCACCAATTTTATTATTTGTGAAGAAAGTACATGTCTTTGCAACCATTTTGAACATCAGAAACTTTGGGTTCCATCTTGCCCACATTTTGAAAATCCTGATTTTCTAAACATCCATTTTCCACATAAAAAAATCAATACTCAAATGCTTAATATTTTTTTTGTAGTTTGTAGTATATCTTAAGAAATGAGGTATTTTTTTCTGAAATCCTTATAGTTTCCTTGACATTTGTGAATAATTTCAAAGACATCTTATTATTGATAGTGGAGAAACAAAATAAAATGTGAGTACATGTGACTTACGTTGAGTCCCTCGTGAGAAATTGAAAATGCAGATATCATCAAATTTCAAAAATCTGTAAAATGTAAACTATTAGAGATACAAATGAAATATTTCAGGGGGTTTCTGTTAACAGTAAAGGGAATTAATAGAAAAAGTTTCATTAAAATCTAAAGTGGTGGGTGACATGACCTCGTTGAATTGGCATGGAATGACCCAAGACTTAATATTAAGATGGCTCTTGCTGAAGGCATATTGATTGCTGGCCGCAGCTCAGTCTTCAGTTTGTTAATATTAGTTTCATATTACATTAATAAGCACTGTCTGAGAAGCGGTGAGGTTGGTGGTGGTGGGGCGTTGTGACGTCACGTGGAGGCGGCAATTCAAACTTTCACACTTGTCGCTTGCACACGACCCCGCACTAACCGGCACTGTTGGCGTTGTGGTACAGGGGGGAGGGGGTCCGGAGCACGCTGAGAAAACACTGTGACAGGGTCAGGACGGGCTTAACTTCCCAGGCCTAGGGCTTGGGACGACGTCAATATGTGTGTGTGCATGTGTATATATGTGTATGTGTGTGTATACACACACACACACGTAGATATATATACAGGGTGTAAGGAAATTAATAGCCCAAACTCCGGGAGGTGATTCCTCAAGAAAAATTAAGTCGACATTATATAGGACTCTTTTTTAAAAAAAAGCTATTATTAAGGGCGAAGTAAGCCCTTTAAAATCGAGTTTGAAAATCGTATGTTGTCAGGAAATCAAAAACGGTCAGGAGTTAAATTACGGTACTTTGAGTGGTGTTACGTATGATTGAGATCTTAAACCTGTAAAAGTTTCAGCCTTCTAATCGTCCTTTTTTATGAAAATAATAGGGGTTGCCTCCCTTATATCGCTTAAAATTATGTTGGCGTTAACGTTTTGTGAACATTACATGTTGTCTTATTGGGCAGTACACCGTAAGGAACAAAAAACTTCCTCTTGTCGCAAATGCCTAGAATGCACCGTTTACCAGAAAATGAACACAATTGTTCTGTACCTGGTATGTAGGCAAAATGTGAGGTTTAAAAATGAAGAATTCCCTGTAAAACCTCCATCTCAGTAGTGTTAACGTCCCGCCGCCGCGTTTCCCCGAACAGTACAGTTCAGTAATATTTTTTGGACGTATTTTGTTTAAATTCACGGACACCCCTGAAATTTAAATGGTCTAAGTGAGCATAGTTAGTAAGTGAAAACTATCAGAAATTGATAGACAAAATTGAGAACTTAATTTGCCGTATGTGTGTGCTGCACGTTGGTTCGTCGTCCTCCTGCACTTTATTATGTTATCAGAACTTACTTAACTATCCTTATTTACACTTCTACTTCTACGTAGTATTTGAGAGCATTCACAACTTATTTTCTCTGTAATTCTTTCAAGTTAGGTTATTAGGACGGCCAGTAAACTTTAATGAAGACATGATTTTAAAGTATTATTTTATTTTGGACAGAGATTTTGGTGTCATCAGTAGTATTCCATTTTATACTGTAGTATTTGTGTGTGCGACGTCTGGTCACGATCTGTCTTCCATAGTCTGTTTTCTGTTTGTCTTTACATACATTTTGTTTTCTTAATCACTCATTGCTGTGAAAATACTTCAATGATTGTAATGTAAATAAGAAAATATTACATTGTGTACTCTAGGCCTACATTTTTAACGTTATTAAAATGGTAGTGTATAATACATCTATTGAATACGATTTCATAACATTTAATTATTACGTGTTCTTCTGGATGACCTCACAAAAATGGCCATTAGTGTCCTCACATTTAATGTCCCACCTTGCTTGTTCAAGATGTTGTAATGACTACGGAATGCATACCCCTGCTTACGAATATGTTTATTGATTAGTATGACGTAGGTACCAGAACTGTATTCTTCTCGCAACTGCCCACGACTCACTGTTTTCGTATGAAATCCTTGTTAGTCGACTACAGCGATACATGTACAGAAATGTGAGGAATACAAATAGTGTGTCTGTAATCACACACTAACTTTTTAAGCACACATACAAATTATTGCGAATGTAACGGTACTCCACTGTTAATGTAACGTGTACAGTATGTGCATATTCCTCCGTTATTGTTAACGAGTGAGGTATCACGTTGCAGGAATCTACGGGTTCGATTCCCGACTCCACCCATCCTTGTTCCTGTTTACCATGGTTTCCCAAAATCACGCCAGGTGAATGATGGGTTGAATCCCTCGATGTTGGTCATGGCCGATTCCTTTCCCAGTTCTCTGACATTGTTCAGTTCTTTGTGTTACTGTATCTAATGATATTAGCTGTTGATGAGATGTTAGGCCTCCATTCTCTCCCATCCCTCAGTCATAACAGATGGTACAGCAGCCAGCCATTCAAACGTGTATGCCGTATTGCAGACGTAGTAGGAACTGTCTTACTGCAGTCCACTCTTTTTACGAATTTTACACAAAAACGGTTGGTCCTACGCATTTATGACAAGGCGACCTTTTTTTACTTCTGACGTTCTTCTCTAGCAGAAAACTGTATTAAAAATTACGTAATACCTGATAGTAGAAAAGTGGCACATAATAAAAGGGGTAGCCACCCTAGTCTTTTGTATTAGGGTGCAAGGTATTGACGTGATTCTAATGTGTATTTCAAGGTTCCGGTGGTATAAATCTTTGCTCAAATTGTAATTATTAAATACCTCTTCATTTCCATTACTTTACAGAAATACACTTAAAATTTTCCATAATTAACGGCTCATACCGCCCTTATTGTTAATTTTAGGTATAAAGTGTCCTGTATATTTTCAACTTGATTTTTCATAAGGAATCACTTCCTGAAGTTTGTCGGTCAAATTCAGCCCCACCCTGTATGTATATATGTGTGTGTGTGTAGATATATACAGTATACATATGTGTGTGTGTGTGTGTGTATATATATATGTGTGTGTGTATATATATGTGTATATTGAATTTTACTACCCTTTGTGGTCGTTTCATGTGAAATTAGAAAAATTTGAAGCTGCGCCTTTTTTTATTTTGGTAAATAAATTCTCTTAGGTTACCTTATACTTTATGCGGAAGAATAGCATTAATGTATAATTTTACGTACAAGTAGCTTTTAACAGAAATTTTTTCATATGCATGACAAGCAAATTTCACAGATTTCAGAGTTTCTTGCAACGAGCTATAACTTATCAATGGTATTCCACTTCTTGATGTCGTCGTCTCTTAAGTCAGGTATGTGAACTGCCACATTTGAAATGAATTCACTGTAGTCTGAGTTTTCTTCATCTGTTGCAAGGTTGAACCCTCTGAAATCGTCGCAGCTTTCAGTGGCAGCGTCGTAGCAATTCGGAAGACTCCAAAATGTTGTGCCAGCAATTTTTCGGAACTGCAGATGTGACGTCATTCCAGGCACGAGAGAGAGAGACACCAAACAGCTTTTCTTGAAATTTTCGAAGCTGAATGTATCTTCACAATGTAAAGTTTTTTGCAAAATTTTTTTTGTGATAGTGGCATTTCAAATTTTTGATGTTTTACTGGTTCATGGTTTGTATGAAAGCTGTGCAGTTTGGTGGTAGCCTAGATATGATACAAAAGTGGTACCCTTGAGATATTCTGCTGGAGGATGGGCTGGGAAATTGTTAATAAGCAGCGCTATTTTCGCATTGTCCAGCAACCCAGCACTTCTTGTGTGTTCCCGTGCTTCAGACGCTAATGGTAGTTAACTAATAAACTTACATCACTTGACTTTACTCTGGATAAATGCGGCCTATGTAATTGTATCATGGATGTATGGTGCACCTGTCATCTATGTCAGGCATTACGCCTTATGTGAAGTGAATAGGGTGTGATAACTTTAAAAAAATACGAAATTAATGATCTATGGTCGCTATTACTTAAAATACTGGAAGTCAGTAAAGTAGAATGTGAAGAGTTATTTAAAGTGTGCATCTTAATAAAAAATGAGGATAACTCTTTTTAACAATACACAAAGTGCTGAAAAATCGCTTCACAACAGTAAAATAGCCCCACACTTTTGTACGAAATGATTTTGATGAATAATTATACAAATTGTACTTTTGGAAAAATTTTGATTTTTACCATGAAATTTTGAACACGTGCTTTTAAAGGTAAGTTTTTGCATTGTTAATTACATTTAAACCATCCACCTCCAAAGGGATCTTTTCCCATAAAAGCATAAATTAGTTACCAGATTGATCTCCACGTCTACTATGTATCAGACAACATACATTTGGCCCTTGTCCTAAAGAGTATTTTTGAATATTGTTGAGTTGCTCTTACATGTCATATTAGAAACGGACTATTAATTTATTAAATCTTGTAGGCTACAGAATGAAAACATAATTTCATTTGTTGTAGCAGTATTGCTTCATAATTTTTTTATGAGCTGGCAAAATGCATACACTTAGGAATATGGGAAGCTTGTGCTTAACTGTCAGTTTTGTGTGTTTTGTTGGCAGTCATTTGTGCAGCGAGTTACGTCAAGTGTAACTCAGTTGCTGCCGCAGCCTGCGTGGCTGAGCCAGTGGTTCTCGCAGTCGGAGCATGGAGCCAGTGGCCATGGTTCCACTGTGGTCAGGCAGGCTGCAGAGGCCTCCCCCGAAAACCTGCAACCTGCTGGTCCTCCAGAGATAAGCGAGGATGAAGACAGTAGCGAGGAAGAGGAAGAGCCAGTGGTGAAAAGTCGGCCGAGGATACCCGTCAACAAGCCCTTCCCACCAGACAGTTTCAGGATACATCGTCTCAACGGTACTTGTCTGATTACAGTCTTTAGGAGTTGAGTTACTGGCAGGGCTTTGGCTGAGCCTGTTTCTCCATAGATATTTCTTTGTTCAGTACAGTTAAACTAATATCCATGTGTTCATACAAGATCAGCATGGCTGAGCTTAGGAGAACATTAGAGAAATTTGGTCAGGTCGTTATAAGATGTCTTGAATGCTGGTGAAGATGAGGTGAGTAGAGACTAGCAGCGGAATTCACAATGAGAGTGGTAGAAATGTGAGTGACCTGAGAAAACTAATGTGGGGAACTGCATCTGCTATATGTCCAATTTGCAGAAGAAGGGAGTGATTACATAGGGAATCTAAGCAGGATTGCCATCGTTGGAGGCAACTGTTCTGACCAACTACACTACCACAGCTGTCTAAAATATTCTAATTTTTTGTTTGTTAGCTGAGGTGTTTTTTTGTTGATTTCTGAATATTTAAGTGCTTTTGAAAGTCCCTTTTCTCTTTTAAGCTTATTATGGGCCCTAGTTTACAATTAAGGTAGCCTAAACTTATTTAGGTAATTAACTGGCAGTTAATAAACTTGACACATTAAATGAGCTGTTGTGAAATGCTCTGCTGTGATTTTACTGAACTAGCAGTTCTGCAGCTATACCTAGCCACCTTCAAGAGTGGATCCGTGGTGTACAATGTCAGGCCTATGGGAATAAATCATAAAATCATCGCTCACCGCCCGATGAAGCTGGCTTAGCCAGCGAAATGTCGCGACCGCACATCCAAGCAATTTGTGTGTTGTCCTTAAGTGTGTTATATGTTCCTCTACGTGCAGTACAGCTCTGTAAGTACTTGTACACTCCTATCTACATTTTATAGTAAAATGTAGTTACTTTTGGTAAACACTGAGTTAAAATAACATAGATAAAATATAACATAAATTGTAATGTATTAAAAAGTACTTTTATTATTTTGTGCTCACATTATCCTTTGTTCTGAAGTAAACAAATGGCATGGAATTGTTGTGCCATTCCATTTGTCAACCTCCATAGTGTAGTCGATAGGCGCCGGTTTACGGTGCGAGAAGTACAGGGTTTGAATCCTGGTTGAGGAATGGATGTTGTGTGGTCCCTTTACCTCACTTCACCCTCATATGCTCTTTCGGGCTATCTGCCGTTATAAATTTTAGTCATTAGTCGAAATAAGCCGCAAATAGGCTTAAGAGGGTGTGGGACATGTGGTTCCGAGCCGCAAAACCATTACACATATTGAAATCTGGGTAATATATATTGGGCAAGGTTGGATCTTAGATTGCCATTGCATAGCTGTTAACTCTTACGATTTTCTCGTACAATGTACGATTTTGTGCCCTATTGTACGGTTATACGATTCATGTGAATTATTGTACGATTTTCAAGCTTTTCCGGTTTTTTCCCGTTTGGTCCATTCATATTAAGAAATCTGGTACTGAAGTCGTGTAATTTCGGTACCAAACATGTGGTATGTAGATCTGACTTAGGTGTCGTATATAATAAAGAAAACTGTACTATCTTAGTTTCGGGAAATAGCGTGCTTCATTTATAGCCATTGTACAATATTATTCACTACAGAATACCGTATTGTTCACGCATCGTACGAACGTAACCCGGACATTGCCGAACACACCCGATCGATTGTAGTTGTCTTCCTGGCGAAATGGCCGTCGCGACTCATGCAAACAAAAGTCACGAGACTGTTTTAATTTGAAGTGTTTTTTTCAGTTTACCGTTTCCGTGTAGTAATTGCTCAAGAACACGCATCAAATCTTGTGAACTGAAGGAAACTATCGTTTAATTCTTATTTTTCCAGCAAATATGGAAGCCCACGTTGTAATTGTGTAGTGTTTGTAAACATGGTTTTTGCCAAGCTTATGTGTATAATTTTGTTATTGTGGCGGCGTATTTTAGTGCCAGTGTTTGTATTGACGTCACATATTTAATAGTCGTAAAACGTAAGGAATATTGCAAGTTTCATGTCTGGGAAATACAGCTTTGCTGTTTTTACAATTACGTTTTTATATACGGTACAGCAATTACCAAACCGTGCATATGTTAAAATAAGTTCAAAAATTTTAAGTATGTGTTATTGATATTGTGTAAGAGATTAAATTCTCTCACGCATATGCACATTCAACGATGTACAATTTATTTCTCAAATCCACAGTATTTGCAGTGTCGGAGAGTTGTGGTTAGATGTGCCAAGTGTGATTAAATTACCTAATTTGCACTCTAGAAATTTTTCGTGCATTTATGGAACTGGGACAGGGAATTTAAAAGCTGTGTTACCAGAAATCGTGATGTTGGGGCCTATGTATTGGTGTATTAAAATCGGTAAAGTTTGTAGACTTGCAGAAATCAAAACTACCTATACCAGGTTTGTTTAGATTTGTATAAATATTAAAATTAAAACTGTTTTTATGATGGTACAACAAAGTAAGCCTAGTGTAAAATACGTTCAGTTATATCCCTGTTTTTGTTTTCTTTATAATAGCCCTAGGGAGGCTATATAATTTTAGCCATAAACACAACATATGAATAGTAGTCAAAATTGTTGCTAATTTTATTAATTATTCAACATGTTATAAATTTATTTTGCATACAACATTTTGACATGTTCACAGTGTAGTATTTTATTTAAAAGATAGCTAAAGTGTTTTAGTTCGATGGCATTTACATATACACAACACATGAAATGCCGCAACTCGTTTACGCACAATTTTACTCATTTTGAAAATTGTACTATTTCTGAATCTTTGAGGTTGGCAGCTATGCCATTGTTCAAAATTCTGATTTGTGTTATATTTTCTTAATTACATAACCTTGAAAATGACAAAATATGGTAGACAAATAATAACAAATTTTCACCTAAAGCGAAAAACCAAAAAATGTCAACAACACAATTGTGTAGATGAGTTTGGAAACTGCGGGATGCATGCAGAGGCAACCACAGATGCAAAATCTCTTTTGCCACTAGTCTCGTAACAGGCCTTTCAAGAAGAATTTGGCGTGGGTTGGAGACGATGTAGTTTGGGCTTCTGTACACAGATAGCACACTCTCCGCATGCAGGTATTCATTACAGTGTCACATAGTCAGTGTTTCGCGTGTTGGAGCCAAGGCACTGATAAAGACTGGGTATGCTCATATCATACATAATATGGAGAACTAGATTAACAATTAACTTTTTCCCCTTTAGAAAGCATTTTTTTAATTTTATGTATTACACATTAAATTAAAATTTAAATTCATTGGCGATGTTTCACCAAATTTCTTTTTACATCATGTTGAGTAATAGTGGCAAAATTTACACTGGTTCTTAGTGATATATTTTACATACTCACTCGAGCTAGTTAAGTAACTTAATCGTGCAGTGTTGAATATTAATGTGTCCAAAATATTGTGTTTTGAAATACCGAGTTAAAAAAAAAAACAAGCTTACAGTTCCTACTTTTTTCTTCTAAATCTATCTTTTATTTAATTTTATATATTTTCTAAGTGATAATGTTACGTACTGGTAGTATAATTAATATAAAGGTACACAAATTTCATGTTGAAAAAGTTAACGCGTTTTCTTGTTATTTGTGAAGCTTTTAACAAGAATATTTCACATTTTGAAAGTTTTACGAAATCTACATCTCTCTTTATTTTGAAGTTGAAGTGCCATGTGACATGCATTTTTTTGGTGCAATTCTATAAAAAGAAAGTGAATTTTTTGTTTAAACTTCAGCAATTTGGAAAAGATACTTGTACTAAATGTACAATTTTCTTTTAAGAAATTTATGTCATCATTATGCAGTTTTTTTGTAAAATACTTTGCATTGGAAAATCTGATTCATTAAGTCGCGGTTAGGTTTGTTCTGACATTTTTTTTATGAATCCTTGAAACAGAGGCAATTTTGGCATAACCTACCTGTCAGCTTTGTATCACCAGCCTAGTTTAGTTTCCAATGAAGTGTTTCAGAATTTAAGAAAATGGTTGTGTTCTAGATGAATAAATTTGTTAATCTTAAAGTTTGCAGAGTGATTGAATGCCACAAAGCTATTATATAAAAGAAAATCCCTGGTAGTGTTACCCCAAAATGTTACAGAGTTACCCCAAATGACTGTACACCGAACAGTACAGTGTTATCAATATACTGAACAGTTTCTATAGTATCAATATTATCAATATACCGAAAATACAGAGTATGCAGTTTGATTTAATGTCAATATCGCAATTTCTGATATCGAACAGCTCTAGACATCATCTGTGACTGGCTTACGTGCACCATTTTATTTCTGTTTTTGTAAATGTTTTTGTTTTTACATTTGTCCACCATTTCATTTGTCGTCTTGTATGTGGATGTTTAATTTTGGAGAAATTACCGTATTGGCCCGAATATAAGGCGACCTGCAGTTTCAGGGTGTCAGACTAATGTAAAACATATTTTTGGCAAAAATAATAAGAAAATATAGGCTATATTAGACATACCTATTTATAAATCCTTTTTGTTGGTGATGTAAAGCAATAAATGATGAAATGTATATCACAAACATTATTAACACTGTATTTAAGAGAAACAGAATGTCCTACTTCAAAAAGGGAAAAAAAAGAAAATATTTAGTCCCACTATTGCACAAGGAGTTTTTTCTTTTACTCGGATGCAGCTGCATCAACTTCAGAACTGCTTTCCTCCTCTGAAGAATCACTTGCCTCTTCACTGACATCCTGCCATAGACTGTCATCCTCTGTACCATCCAGAGCATTGGAAATACAGCAATTTTTAAATCCTTTCACAATACTTTCAGGAGTAATACTCTGCCATGCTGTCGAAATCCAGGCACAGAGTTGTGTGACTGAAGACTTTTTAATCTTCCCTGATGGTGTCAATGAATGGTTGCCCAACAGCAGCCAGTCATTGTACAAAGCTCTCAATTTGTCCTTGAAGGGCTTGTTTACTGCCACATCCAGTACCTGCAACTGGGATGTCATCCCACCTGGTATTATCACTAGTTCTGTCTTCTCCTTCTGCAAGGAAGCCTTCACCTCTGGAGTGACATGGCCACGGAATGAATCCAGAACAAGCATACCTCTCTGGCCCAGTAGTGCTCCTGGTCTCCTGCACCACACACACTTGACCCAGTCTTGGACCAAGGCAGAGTCCATCCAGCCCTTCTCTTGAACTCTAAGGATGACGTTTGGGGGCTTTTCCCTTGGCATTGTCTTCCTTTTGAAAATTATATAAGGAGGTAACTTTCTTCCATCTGCTAACCCAGTTAGCATAACTGTCACCCTTTGTTTTTCATTGCCTGTAAACAATGTTTTCACAGACTTTGCCCCAACATTGTCCACTGTTGTGGACCCTGGCATGTCAAAATATACTGCCATTTGGTCAGCATTTCCTATTTGAGATAGGAGATAGCTGTGTTCTTTCCGCAATTTAATGATGTATCTTTGGAAGGACATAAGCTTTTCATGAAAATTACTTGGCAATTTTTGACAAACAGACGTTGTGCGCCGCAATGTCAGTCCAAACCTTCTCATCATTCTCCTGCACCAACCAATACTAGCCTTAAACTCACTCCTCGGAACACCCAATTCTGTTGCCACTTGAATATCTTTCATCACCATTATTTCCCGAGTGATTGGTTTACCTTCATCACGTTTTTCCTTGACAAACAAAGCTACGCGCTCATCAACTTCAGAAAATCGTCCTTTTTTTGGTCCTCGAAATGCCTTCCGTGTTGAATGAGCACTTTGCAGCCGGTCATAATCCTTTCGCCACCGCCGGCCGTTGTTTTCAGTGATGCTGTACTTTCGTGCAGCAGCAGAATTGTTGGTCCACACAGCTTCGTTGACGACCAAAACTTAAAAATTTGCGTCGTAACTTCTCCTACAACCACTGTTTGTCTTGCGCTCGTTCCCCGCTGTTCTACTGGCACACGATTGTTCATTGTTATTTTAACGTAATTTACGAGTGTAAACAAATACCACACTAGAAATGAATAACTTTCAGTAAATACGTATCGTAATTAACTTCCCGTTTTATTAAAATACACGCCAAGCCCTGTGAAATTTACTCGTGAATTACAAGAGAAACGTAAATGAAATGCAAACAATACTCTGCGTCAGAACAAAACAGTTGCTAGCACATAATGGCCGCCATCGCCAGCCTTCCATTGTCCTTGGTCTTGCTGCGCGCGCACAGCTGTTCGGTTTTCGGCCTGGAACTAATGTTCGCGGCGCTACACGCCAAGCGCACGAAAATAAGGCGACCCCCAATTTTTGCGTGTCTCTTTTGTGTAAAAACGGTCGCCTTATATTCAGACCAATACGGTAGTAGAATTTTTAGGGGGATAAGAATTAGAGATGTAACATACCCAGGTATATATAATCAGGGGTAAATACCCTGGGTTTTTACCTGGGTAAATACCCAAATTTCATAAATACCTGGGTATTTTTGCTGAAACCTGAATATTTTCAACTATGTCGAGATTTAATTTTGCTAAGTAATATTTAGGCCTTAATGTACAGAACGCTAATGAAAGTATGTTACAAACTTTGGAAGGTGATTTCTTATCAAAGTTATACTGCACCATTTTTGCCTGGTATAATTCTATAG
>PNEQ01104694.1:0-13976 GCA_003012365.1 Medauroidea extradentata
ATGGAACATGTATATACTATATCAGCTTACCTTATTAACATTATTTTATGTAAATAATTGCAAAAATGTTAAAACGCGAGAAGTAAACAAGACAAATCTTCCACCAAATTACTACTAGCGCTCGGCGACATGAAGGGATCACTTTCTCTTGCTGGAGAGCATAGGCAGTGTCAAGACCTCTACCTCTTAGACCGTGGTTACGAATTATCAGTATTCCTCAGACCAATTAAGTTTAGTACAGTGCATTTTTCTAGCTTCTCATAATTTCATTAGAACGCACTTTATCATTTATAGTGCATTATTTGGTGCAGCTGTAGGAACTTCATGATCTTATGATTCTTCCTTATTAAAATTTCTAAATACGTCTGCTAGTTTTGCCATCAAATCAACGCAACAGGCGTTTTCCTCGCTCCTCCGAGAGTTGCCAACTCTTTTTGATCTGGGTTGGCCTGGGTCAACTTGACCCAACTTTTCCAACTCCTGAGAGAGGTCGAGTAAAACAAACCTCGTGTCATGTAATTTTTTTTCGAAATAATGAAGTCAATTCTTGTGTGTGATGTCTTTGTATATATATATATATATTTTTTTTTTTCTCGCAAACTATAAAAGATTTTCGAATCGTCATAAAAGCAGAAATAAAGATTATTTTTGTTAAGGGCAGAAAGATCAATGTTAAAAGTTTACTAAATTCCTGCCGCTTCTGGCACCGGTAATGGATGCAAACCACGATCTATGAAGGTAGAGGTCTTGGCACTGAGGAATAAAATGTGACTACCTTCTTGTCACCTTGCGCTAGTAGTAATTTGGTGGAAGATTTGTCTTGTTTTTGTATTTGGCTTAGATTAAAATATGAAGTTTTTACCGGAATAGCGAGTATTATATCGAAGAAAAAAATGGGAACGTAATTTTGTGTTCGAACACATTTTTTTACAACAATAAATTTTTTTTTTTCAATCTTTTACATGTAGATGCACATTGCAACGATTCTAAAATTTTGTAGGGCACGAAATATAGTTTTTGTTCGAATGTGTTCACTAAAACAATAATACACAATATATTTCTTCAGACTACTTTTATAAACAGTTCCACACATGCCAATGCGTTTATGGACATAGAAAATGTATATACTATATCAGCTTACCTTATTAACATCATTTTATGTAAATAATTACAAAAATGTTAAAACGTGAGATGTAAAGACAAATCTTCCACCAAATTACAACTAGCGCTCGGCGACATGAAAGGGTCACTTTCTCTTGCTAGAGAGCATACGCAGTAGGTTTGTTTGCGTGGTCTGCCAGTCTCCCAGTTTTGTGCTAGTTATGCTAGTTTTCTGCCAGTAGGCGTTCATTTTACCGGAAGTGTTTTTTTGGTATGCTGTTCGGGTGGGACTAGCAGATGCCGGTTTTGCCAGAAATGACTGCCTTTTCTGCCCATGCTCGGCGAGCAAGGGCAGAACTGGCAGCAATAAAAAAACGTCATGTCTGATGTCACATGACGATGCTTGTTCAAAACAATCTCTCTCGTCCCGTTCTAAACAGTGTTACAATTTTTGTTCTTGCTGTAATAATCCAGTAACAGAAGAACTGTGCAAATTCTTTTGTTTTCCGAATTAATTAAAATCACCGTAGTCACGAACAAAGCCAGATAATGTTGCAGCGTACTCGTAGTTATTTTGTAAATAGTGACGAGGTTAACCTGACGGTAAACATGCATCAAACCTACATTTATATTTTTACTGTCATTTTTTAAATAAATCCAAGGTTAAGTTATGTTATAGTGTATAATGTGTTACGGTTTCGTCTACTAGTTGTGGTATATATTAAATGCCTTTCCCAGGCATTTAGTGAAGAAATCTTGAAATACAGCAATACGGGAATTTGACAGTAAAATCGTAAAATGTAAGTTTCGTATTATATGGAGATTATTAACAAAACTTGTTCTTTAACAAGTCAAGTTTTAAGTTACCAGTACCCCATAATATGTTGCAGAATAGGCCTACTAAGTACGAACATGTCATCACTACAAGAGTGCAGAAAGGCATATAAGATACAAGAATTCATAATTTTAACAATTTTGTGGTAGGCCTAGCTCAAATTGTTGTTTAACACTTTCCTCAAAGAGTATTTTATAGTTACGACTTCATTTTAGGATGCAGAGGTACAGAAATTTGCAGGGTAGGGACACACAACATTGTAGGGTAGGAACTATATACATGTGAGGCAGGGACTAAAAAAATCATGGAGCAGGGATATAGAAGTATATAAGGGTCGCGTTCCGTTACTGCTGATTTCACTGATTCAGTAATCTCAGTAACGTCAGCAGCCATTCCGAAACGGCTGAGATTACTACCAGTTGTTTTCGCGGGCTTTCGAGTAAGCTCCATGTGCAGGCTAGACGACTAATGAGATTACTGGAGGTTTGTTCGCGTGGTCTGCCAGTCTGCCAGTTTTGTGCCAGTTCTGCTAGTTTTCTGCCAGAAGGCGTTCGTTTTACCGGAAGTGTTTTTTTGGTATGCTGTTCGGGTGGGACTAGCAGATGCCAGTATTTACCAGAAATGACTGCCATTTCTGCCCATGCTCGGCGAGTAAGGGCAGAACAACTTATTCCTGTTCTGTGCCCTCGGCTGGTAAAACTGGCAGACCACGCGAACAAACCTTCAAGACCTCTTCCTCGCAAACTGACGAAACACAGCGCTGTCCTAAATATTAAGTTGCATAAAGTTGATAATTTAAAACGCAAAATTGGTTAATTTTTACTTGAAATTAAGTTAAATGACTTCTGTCGTTTCCAAACCCATTTACATTTAATAGTGTCGTGTTTCCTTACCCCTTTGCATTAGCAATGAAACTAGTCGCAGAAATTTTTCCTGTGCCCATCGCTCCCAAAAGAAAATACATAAGTGTTTGAAGGCCAAACTACATTATGTCGTTGTGAATGCCGAAGGTGTGGTAAATTTTTGATTTTGTGGATGGCTACGTTGTTATTGTCATTGGATGATAATTTTTTGGTGATTGTGTTGGTAGTTTGTAAGTAAACTGACTGTTTTTTGGTGGTTTTTTTTTTGTGTTTTAAAATTTTTAGTAGTGCAATTTTGTGAAATTAAAAGAGGACCCAAGCAAAATGGTTTTCAAAATTTCTAAGTTACACGCTAGGTAGGACAAGTTTTATCTTTGTCTAAATGATTACATAATTGTTTGTTTACCTTCCCAGTTCTATGACACAAACGGTTATTAATTTGTAAACAGTGATGTGCGAATGGTCAAGTAGGTTATGAAAGTGAGCATCAAATGTGTACAAGAAACGCTAGCTAGTGTTCTAGCTAGTATCCTAGCAAATTAATTGTTCAGCTCACACGGCCAACTTTTATGTACAATCTTGTGTACAGCCTTATTTATTTATTAAGAATGTTTCAAAGAGCTGAAAGCTCGCGTACAGAAACAGTGCTTTTTTTTTATTATGGGCGGGGTTTGGGTGGTGGGTGAGGATTGCGGTGTAACAATATAATCTCAATTTACATGTCAGAAACACAACTTTAGCTTATAGGGATGGAGTGCTCTGATGCGGGGTAGGTGGGGGAATGGATACCAGCAATACTTACATTTGAAACATACAAAAAAAACGACACACACATTCAAACAATTTAAAACATAGATGCTAGGGTTGCTACAGCAGTGTAACCCAAGAAGAGGAGACATACTGGTCAAAGCATTTGAAGTACAACATAAACATTTTTTAATAAATCAGTTACTTTATTATCTTGTAGTTTAGTAGAGTAAATTAAAAAAAGCAAACATAATTTCTAGAAATAAACTACAAGTATTATTAGCACTACAAAATAAAACAGAGTGAAATAGTATTCAATATAGGCTGACAATCACACTTTCTGTAAACAATCGAACAACGTAACAATTTCCAAAGCAAAGAAGTTGCAAATAAGCGCGAGACTTGTCGGCACCGTTCCTAAACATTTCGTGACACAGGGACCCTATTATAAAAAGTAAATCTTGGCTGTCTGTTCTTGAAAAAAGAGGACATTTGGCCCATTTTTCTGAAACCTGGGCTGGACAGTTTGCGAGGCACTGAAAAGAGGACATGTCCGGGTAAAAGAGGACGTCTGGTAACCCTAATAGATGCATATAATTTAATCTCCTTTTTAGTAGCATGTTGTCTTATGGATAACATCATACCAAGGTCATAATTACACATTATAGTACATTTATACATTACATTTAAAGGGGATTGATCCCTGTCAGATCGGTTTTACGGTTTTTCTTATAACTCTGGGAATAGACACATTGTTTTACTTTTTTCAAGCTCACAAGGCATAGTTATTGTTTCATTCACTTTTTGGGATCCATATGACCATCTTTCGGTTAATGTTGCGGCCTCTGTAGTCGCTCCCGTAAATAAAGCAATTTTTTCCTTTTCAGCCGTTTCCCGTTGCAAAATAATGAATATATTATGGTTCCAGCAATTACAGAAAATTGATTAAGTTTGTATCTATGCCTTGTCGTGACAAAAATTTTGATACATCGACTGGAACAGAAGTTATTGAGAAGAAACAGATAAATCCAAGGTGGTAGGGATCAATACCCCTTAAGACATTGTATTTGTTACTTATAATTATATTCTTTCAAGGTTGTTCCTTTATTTATCTTAAGATCATTCACTATCATTTATGTACAGATTCCAGAGATGTTTCTTCATTTTGCTTTTAAAGGCAGTTATGCTTTTTGTTGATTTTATGCATTGTGGAAGTTTGTTGTAGCTCTGGAAGGCCTTGTAGGTAAAATATTTTAATCCAAAGGTTTTTGTTTTAGGGTTTGATAGGTTTAAGTGTTTTCTAGTTCTTGTATTGTGGTAATGAATCATTGATCGTGTAGTTATAGCAATGTCACTCTTAATTTTTTCGCATATATTTTTTTAACTAGCATCACTGCATTTAGATCTGAGGACATGATAATTGGTGGTATCTGTGTTTGTATGTATACTTCCCTGGTGGGTGTGTAATAGGAGTTGTTATATAGTATTTTTATAGCTCTGTTTTGTAGCCGTTGTAGGTGTTTATAAGTTTTTCAACATTACATTGCATCCATATTACGTTCAGGTATGTGAAATTTGAATACAGATTTTAAGGCTGTATTTCGAATGTTGAAGGTAATAAGTGCAATATTTACCGCACCTGCACCAAAAATAAGCTTTAAAATGGAAAAATGGAAATATTGTCTCAAGTTAATTATATCCAGAAGTAAAATTACATGGCGCACGATCAGCAAATATTCCTTTAATAGCGTCTTTTGTTCAGCAAAGACTATTTATTTCAAAATGTTTCGTATTTGTAAGCTATTTTGTTGAGAAACATTCGCACGTACTTAAAAAATTGTTTGCTTTTGACTAGTACAAGAAAGATTACGAAAAATGGTACCATTTCTATCAAGCACTAGCTAGTATACAAGTCCTTCTATGCTAATCACTAGTATGCTCGGTGAACGTTCACACGGTACAAGTTCGCTACAAGTCGAGGTAAACAAGAAAGTGTTCACCTTCTTGTACAATAAAGATACCCATGTGTACTGGGCTTAACACAACCATTAGATAAAACATACTCGGCCTGCAGTAACTTACATGTCTCAATTAAAAGAGTAATCTGTTGTGATAGTACTCTTTCGCATAACAACAAGAGAGAGCTCTTTGCTGCACTTGTTCTCTATAATTGAGGCAATGCTCTCGCGTATTTGTAAACATACGATGCAGAGGTTACAAGTGCGTAAATTGTATTAATACAAGTTGTAAACATATTAAATACTTTTGTGATCGATTTAAATATTAATTTTTAATCTTACCGTGGCCGTATTTCAAGCGGTAATGGCTGTTTATAGGTGATGCCAAACATTTGTATTTTGCGAATTTAAAAGCATATTACAGCCGAAAATATTTATTGAATTTCTCGCCGCAGGTAACTGTTCATTGGAAATAATTATTTTTGTGTAAATATAGAAATATTTACATTATATTTCATATGTTTCTTCAGTAACGTCAAACCATAGCTGTAATCAAGATGGCGTACGCCAGAGAGCACGAGAGAGCGAGAGCCAGTATAGAACTTCATGCTTTCGCTCTTTCTTGCTCTCGGCAAACAACTGAGACAAGCAGAGAGTGCTCTCTCTGATGTATTTGCGAGAGCACGAAAGAGCACTCTTTGGGTGAATTGAGACACTGCCTAAGTAGTCCTATGTAAAAAAATGTTTTGTTAAGTTAGGTTTTTTGGGTTAGTTTAGGTAAGGTTGCTGGGTGAGTTTTTTTTATTTTATTTATTTCGCCAATCACTTACAATGTACAATTATTATTTTACGTGTAAAATACAATACCAATCAGAACATAAGTCAGTAAACATTTAGTTAGTGTCTCCCCTTGAGCAATAATGCACTAAGTGGAGACAGGACCATAAAAAGATGGACAAGCAATAACTGGGAAAGAATAGAATCATTGTACAAGAAATATGTGTATACAAGCACACGCTAAGACAATCTATACGTTAACAAGGACAATCATGCTATTCTTATGGGCTATTCTAGTATAAGAATAGTTAATTGGTGATAAAACCAGCCATACAGCACAACATATCAACTTATCAAATCACATAACAGTACTGTTTGGACAACTATGATGTGTGAGACAGATACTACTACAAAAGACAGTTACAACTGGTTAACACTGAGGAGGAAAAGTCAAGTAATGCAGATCAGCCTACTTAGAACATTTTTATTTATTTTTATTTATTTTATTCATTTTATTCACTCTGTTGACCCCTTACATGTACAGTATACAATTGGGGTATAGAGTACGTCAAGGTCTACATACAACAAATATTTACAAATTTTATAACTAGCTTATTATACTAGACAAAATAATAAACACAATACTAAAACATCTCTTAACATTCACTGAGTAAGGACATAGCACCATAGCAAGCCTTCACATCTGATATGTACAAACACTAAACAAGCTTATTGACTGATGGCTCCCTTAGTCAAGGCTAAAAGTATTACTTATTTTAAAATATTCATTAATGTTATAAAAACATTTATCATGCTGTAAATTCTTTACTTTAGCCTTAAATTTCCTTTTGTTTGAACAACATAATTCTTTATATTGTTTGGGTAAAGAATTGTAAATTTTTACTAGTGTCAACAAGGGGCCTTTCTGATAAAAACGGTTAGTGACATTGAAGGTAGGCCTAAATGAATGTTATCATTATATCTAGTGTTATAACTGTGCACCTCATGATTCATTTGGAACTGCTCCAGGTTACCAGTTATAAATAACAACGCATTATAAATAAATTGATTAGTCAGAGTTAAAATTCTCTCATCCCTGAATAATCCTCTGCAAGTCTCTCTAGGTCGTATGTTGCATAATTCTTAACACTTTCTTTTGGAGAATAAATACTTTCTTTGATTCAGTTGCGTCTCCCAAAAATAATATACCGTATGTAAAAATGGAATGAAAATAAGCATAGTAAACTGATTTCAATGTATCTTTAGAAACAAACTGAGAAAGGCACCTTAATGAGTAACAGGCAGCACCAAGTGTTTTGCAAGTAACATGAATGTGATTTTTCCAATTCATTTTATGGTCAATTTCTAAACCTGAAAACTTTACAGTTGTAACCGTAGGCCAGTCAAATGGTATTTTTTGGCGGAAACAGTTTTGAAACTTGGGGGACTTTTTTATACATATGTATGACCTCTTTTATATACTAGTTTTTCTACCTCATATGAGGTTAGCTCGCACCGCCATCTTGGAAAAATTGTGCCAAAAACTGGTTTTTGGAAAAAATCTCAGTAACTGTGGGTTTTAACCAAAAATACTTTCCCATAAAACTTAAAGATCTTTAATTTTTCTACGAAAAGGTTGTATTGGATTTTCCCGTAAAACCCACATTTTTTCGTAATCGTCCAATATTTATACCAAATTTTGAACATTTTAACGAAACTAGTGAATTGTCACGATAAGTTATGTATATTTTATAAAATAAAATTTTAAATTGTCAAGAGAAAATAATTACTGTTTCTGCGAATTTATATTTTGTACATAATATATATACATATATTAACATCTATGTAAAGTAATGACTATTAATTATTCGTATTCCATTACAATGAAAATATACTGAGTCCATTGTGCGAATCTGTGACGATGAAAGGAATAATCTCTGTGTTTTTAATACCAAACAATAAAAGAGACAATTAAAAAAATTTCTTAACATTTACCTTGTAATTAGTAGTTACTGTTGATCTTCGCTATTGGTTAGTTTTATTCTCTTTGAGGAAGACGGGACCCCGACGTCACTTACAAAAGGCCTCTCTCTTCTAACAGTTTCATTAAATGGATCTGAATCTTCATTTTCTTCGAGAAGTAAGACATCATCTTCATCTTGGTACTCAAAATCATCAGAAGTGTCTTCAACATTTAAACACGACAGTCCCTTGCAAGTTGCACATATTGCAGAACATTTCAAACCAACTTTTCTGCAGCCACACAACTGTGTACACCCTTTCATGCATTTACAAGAAATTAACTTTAAGACGGTGTCTGGTACAGGTTCTTGTAAAGTAGGAACAGGGATTAATCCATGTTTTGTGGTTTTCCAGCCCCATTCTTGAGGAGACTTAATGATTCCATACCACTGTTGAATCTGATAATAAGCTCGCAGAGAATGTTCTCGCAAGGCTGCTTCAGTTGGAGGAAGTGACGCAAGATTGAATTTACTCTTTGTAAAAGATCTTGCAAAGCAGTGGAATCGATGGAGGTTGAGAGATATTTCTTCATCTGCTGCCCCTTAAAGAGCCAAAACAAATTTTCTTCCAGCAGTTTCTACTTGGTCTGCAGTACAGTTTGGGTCCTTGAAAACTTTTACGGCCTCTTGTAAACTACTGCTCTTCTCTAAAATTTTTACAAACTTAACTTTCCCTTGTCGAAAGAAATCCGAGGTTGTATCACAACCACTGAAAGCGCGCAGAAATAAAATTTTATCTGCTACAACTTCGTGTCCTACTAAGCTTTTACAGGAATACAACTGGTTGGAAACTTTCTCTCTTCTGGGTTTAAAAAAGTTAACATTAGATCTAGTGAATGCTAACGCTGACACAAGAACTAACAAGTCTATATCTTCACCAATAACAACAGCAGAATCAAATTCATTTGACATATATATTGCTGTATTTACAATAAGTGTGTCAGCATCCTCTTGTGCCTGCTTTACAGTGTAACCAGAATCTCTTAACTTTACACCCAACATTTTGATAAGCCTTGCTTTATTTTCTTCGTTTGAAAGAAATGAATCTTGGGACACACATGCTATTGTTGTTTCTTCAAATATGATGCCATTTGACTTGTTTACTCGAGATCTTCGAAGACGTTCAGCTCTCTTGGTACTGGTGTTTTCAGGATTTTTTTGGATAACCATCAAATACAACTGTACTGTTTGGGTAGTATTTTTTTAAATACTCAATGTAATGATTGCATATTGAGGCAAATGTTTCTTGTTGATGCCACAGTACTCTGTGTAGTAGGTATCCGCCATCCACGATGTACGCTACTTTTCAAAGGTCAGGTTCTTGTAATAGTTGTGGGAATACGGTATACATAGCTGATTTCTTAGTCTTTCTCTTTCCTTAATCATCAAACAAAGAGAGTGGGTAAGGAGCTAATTCATATTGCAAGAAAATTTCAAGTTCTTTGTCGTCTTTTTTTGCTAAAGATATTCTTTGGAAAAGCAAAGTAGAGTCAGCAAGTACTACTTCATTACAAATTTTAACCCCCATTTGCTGTGCCCCTAGAGGAGTTGCCCTTTTTTTTTTCGATGAAATTTGGCATCTTTGAAATTAAATCCAACTGTGCGGCTCATTTGTGACTTACTGATTTCTGAAGAATTGTATGAGTCAACTTGTTCGCTTCCAGTTACTCCAGAACTTATTGACATGATTTCATTTATAACCGGGAATGGGCTGTGAGCAGAAAACCACTGGAAAAATTGTTCAACATCATCATCGTCCTTTTTTCTTTGAGATTCTCTCAATTCAACGTGGTGCTCTGTCGTATGAAAGAAATGCCACAAAACTTTTCCAGGTTTTCACAAACATTTAAAATGACTGACATTCTAAGTAGGCCTATCCATTTTGCCAAAACATTGTCTGCCATGCCTCGACCATGTGTAAGACCACCAGTACATTTCATTGTCCTCATTAGGGTTTGTTCTATAGACATATCACTCCAGATACCCGACCAGAATTTTTCGGAGCGTCTGATGGTGAAATACCCTTCAGTGGCGAACTTTTCATACTCGGTTGGATCCATCTGTGATTTTAAGTTCAACATATTTTGAAGGTAGAGGTGGCACGATTTGGCATACAAAAAATGACCACTTGCATGGAAGAAGGGTAGCATTTGTTGCACACATTGCAAATGTAACAGCCAGTTTCCCAACCTTTCTGCTTCAATGAACTGTTTCAGTATTGTTACCATATTGAAGTACTGTATCCAGAGTTTAGCAGTTGGACCATTTTTGTTAGCTCAGTAAGTTGATTTGTAAAGATTTGAGCTGAGGTTTTGAAGATTTCGCCCTGGATCTTGGTAAGATATGAATCATCAATATTGTGAAGGTCTTCTAACAACACAGATGTAACATCGTCCTCGAAATTGATTTTCTCTAAGATTAATTTTCCCAAAGCTAAATGTGCCATAATATTCCCTCTTACTGCTCTAACATATGCATGGCCAGTAAGCATTTGGTCAACTGAAGCTGGTGCATAGACAGTGCTAAAGAAATCCTTCAGCCCACTTCCGTTCATAATGTATCCTATTGAACCCATATAGGACATTAATAGATGAAACCCTCCTAAGCGAATAGTGACGATTGGCATTGATGGATCATTTAATGCTGAAACTATGTCTTGTGCTTTCAAATACAATGGTTGGTCAAAAGTGACAAAGTGTGTCTTTTGGTTCAGAAACTCGCACTTCTCCATTGCCGATAGAAGAACTGTGTACACAGTATCGTAATTACTAGGTGGGCTGTTTGTGAATGGGAGAAAAACAATACGTGATTTGTCATAGTGCTTGTTCGCCGTTGCCATTTCCATATATCCATTCCAGCCATGTATGTAATTCATTTTGTTCCATTTACCAAACAGCCACATAAAATCACTAGTTGATATTACTACATTTTCTGTTATTGGATTAATATTCGTTAAATCCTCAATTACTTTGTTTGAAAGTCCTGAAGTAGCTTGTCTCTGAAAAATCTTGGTAGGGACGTGCCCAAACCGTCCTACGATATTTGCCCTTGGTAGTTTTTCCAACTTTTGAATTGGTTTTTCAGGTGAAAGAGAAGAAGAGGGCGTGATACACTGTATACCTCCCATTGCATGGAAGGTATTATAACCAACTAGTGTGCAGATATTTACATCGGCATTGTCATAAACAAATTGTGAGAACGATTCTTCTGAAGGTACACTCTGAGGGTGTAGTATTGCAGACACTTCTAAAAGTGCCAATTCACTATAGGAAGCACAGAATCCTAATGAAGTAATTATGTCTACTAGGCTCTTTGAAGTATGTTTCTTATTCAGATATGCGGCAAGTCCGACCTGTAAAGTGGATAAAAACAATTGTGGTCTAGTAGCTACTATTATTGCATTGGAAATAGCAGTGCATTTGTTTTCCCATTTTTAGGAGAGCCACGTTTGATTTTCATTATAATATGCTTTATCAGCAGTGATAGACTCTCAGGAACTACAAAATTTACATCCTCAAAAAAGTCGCCAGATGGGGGGTATTGATTTGTGTCATATACTTGCGACCTTATATCTTCTCTGATAATTTCTGCTGCTGTCTGAACAATTCTAAGACGCTCTTCAGAATCAAGCTGCTTCCGCTCATCGTACCATACTTTTAGTGAGAATTGTGTGGCCCATATCTTTAAATAAACAATAGGGACTTTATTTTTTGTTTTTGTGATAAGAATATCATCACCATACTTATCTTCAAGCCTTTTTTTGATTGTTTTTTCATCAGGAATGTAACCTGTTAATTGATCAGTAAGCTGTTTCAAGGAAACTGGCATTCTTCATGGCTCTCTTCAAGGTAAATATACAATTTTTCCATAGTTGAAGAGACATTGTCAGCAAGAGGACGCCCTGATTTTTCACCACTACCTATTGGAGTGAAGAATTTGGTGAGACAGGTGTGGTGGTACTGTGCTTCAGCTGCAACAAGGTCAGACACACTTCCGACACGCAACTGTAGATCTTGACCCCACGTGTCATTGCGATTCTTGGCAGTCTGTAAGATGTTGTCTTTCATGGCTAAGCTCCTGACTTGATAGACAGTTTCTCGTCTTGGATATGCTTTTTCTTCTCTTTCCTTAAATACTCTTCATTTATTTCTTCTGTGCAAAACAAGCATTTTAATTTGAACTCAAAAACTGCAACATCACTACGTTTAACGTATTGTGTGTGCATAGCATTTCCTTTTCTTCTTATAGATGCATCAATGTTTTTTGGATGTGTGTATGATTTTTGACATTTTATGTGAATGTCAATGGTTGTAAGGCCCTTTAATAACTGCACTTTGCCGTCATCTCTCTTTAAATTGAATCTCTCAATGTATTGAGTCCACGTTGTTTCGCAACTACTACATCACCTTCAGACAATGTTTGATCACAAATAACACAATTTCTTGAAGTTGCCATTCCTAAAGCTTAATACTTCTTAGTTGGAAATATAATTTTCAAGAATTCGAAAGTTCATCTGCCATTTCCGCATCTGAAAAAAAGGGGGGAAAATGTTTTAAAACACGCAACATATAATTTTCAAAGATGATAGAAATGTATAACAACTCACATCAGCATAATCACTACCAAAACAAAAATGGAGCGAAAAATCCTGTGTCATATTAGAATGTTATGGGCTGAGAAAACTTCATAAACATGAATTAAATATCAATATTTGTACTACATATTTTAATAAATTATTTCACTATATTTTAATTTTAATATTTAATTATAGTGACATAATACCACCATTTCGTTAAAATGTTCAAAATTTAGGTATAAATATTGGACGATTACGAAAAAACTGTGGGTTTTACGGGAAAAACCAATACGGTGTAACTTTTTTGTAGAAAAATTAAAGATCTTTAAGTTTTATGGGAAAGTATTTTTGGTTAAAACCCACAGTTACTGAGATTTTTTCCAAAAACCAGTTTTTGGCGCCATTTTTCCAAGATGGCGGCGCGAGCTCACCTCATACGAGGTAGAAAAAACTAGTATATAATAGAGGTCATACATAGTGTTGCGTGCCATGTTCCTGGAGGCCAGTGGTCGGCGGCTGTTTCGTAACACCTTGAGGGCTGGCCGATGATTCAAAGCCCGGGTGGCTCATAGTGGGAATCCCGCCGAACCTACGTCATAGATACCTGTCCCAACTGTGTCTTAACCCTTCGAGGGCGGCGGACGTGACTACTAGCACATCCGAAACATGATGAAATATCTATTTTTAGACCCCTGTAATGCGGGGAATAACCGACTGTCTGGGCTAGTATAAAAGCACAGAATTGGCACATTTGAGGGAGTTCGCTATTGGAAGTGCTAGAGGAAGGTGCTACGCCTGTGGAGAGAGACTGGTGAAGACATCTTGGTGACATCAAAGTCTACTGTGAGGCTGCAGGCGGCTACCTGCGGAGCAGTGTTGGCGATACAAGAGGACTGTTACGGCGGGCTGACAGGCGAAGAGGAGGTGCGCGACGGGAGTCGAACAGAAGACCTCAAGAGTGAAGACAGCGGTGCACTCGGGGTGCTGCGCAGCACATGGTGAGCCATCACCACTTCGGACTGATAAGGTTGTACATTGTAATTATTAGAAACACTGTTGATTGGATATATGACTGAATTTTATTGTGATTTATAGTGT
>PNEQ01104695.1:0-13974 GCA_003012365.1 Medauroidea extradentata
CTTTAGAGGATAAATTAGCTGTGATTAGGATGCGTGAAAAAGAAAAATTAAGCGTCGTGACGTTGCTGCGAAGTTTGACGTGGGGAAAACTCAGATTGCCGACATAATAAAAAATAGAGAAGCAATACTGAAGTCGTGGACGGAGAATAGCTGCGGTTCCAGCAAACGTACATTCCCAAAAACGGATGGACTGACTGTACATACACTAACGTTTGAGTGGTTTTGTAGCCTCTGTTTCTTTCTTTCTGAGGCTGTGACGTTTACTCGGCAGATTGACAGTGTAGAAAACATTTTTTTTTTTAATGTCTTTCATTCAATTAAGTGAGCCGTATGAATATACTCGAGTTTAGCCGAATGCATATGGAGTGAGGATTTGTTCACACACACGTAGAGAACAATGGACAAATTAGGGTGACATGAGCTGCAGTTAAAACGTAAATTATGCACCACAAAACATTGGCATCAAACTTTTTTTTTAATAATTACCCACGCCGATCTCGGAAACTTTGACACACGACTCGGAAATATTTCACGTGCCGAACCGGCTGACAGTGCGAGCGAGAGCGAGCGACGTGTAGACAAGGCACACAGTCTCATGCTCGCGCGCGCCAGTGTGTGTGGATGAGTCACATCGGCCAGCCAGCTGTATCGGCGCGTGGTAAGATTTATTGCCGTACATCGTCGAAAGGTTTTAAAGTTTCTCCGAAAATACCACAAAAATTCGGCCTTGGACTAGCGAGAGTTTAACGCAGTGTAGAGTTAAGAAAATTATGTAGGTCTTCCATTTTTGTATTTAAATTTTTTATATATTTTTTATATACTACTGTAATTCCTAATAGCGGACACTTCTCAATACCGGACATTTTTTTATGCACCAGAGGTGTCCGGTATTGGGAAGTTTCACTGTATATACTTTTCTTGAAATACATTTGGATCAGTTGTCATTATTACATAGAAGAGCAGTACTGCAAGTCAAAATATTATTTTTACAGGCCGTGTTGACTTCAAACATTTGTTTCTATGAGCCAGTGTAATCGTACTGTGCGTTATAATATCTTCTCTTAGAGAATGGCAATAGATCATCAATTTTACAAAACTAATATATATTTAACTTATTTAACTTACATATAAATAACACTACTGATAAAATTGTCATGTGATATAGAAATTTCCATGTATTTATTGGTACATAGAATTATCGTACTTTTTAACATTTTAATTACCTTATGCAAATATTTAACGAATTTTTAAGAAATAAATAATAGCACGTCGAAAAATTGAAAACAAATTAATACCTTTATTTAGATTAACCATACACTCTAACAACTTTGCTACAAATACTTGCAGGCTATACTATGGTTAATTCTACTACAGGTTAGGAAGCTGAAGGAGTTTTAATATGTACGAGTTTGGCAAGGGACAAGCCCTGCCACCAGTTGCACTCTTATCTCTAATGGGGCTAGAAAATGTGAGGCAATATTAAACTTACATTTATCTAAGACACATAAAATGAAAATCATTAAGTTTCATTTTTCTAATAGTTAAAGATTACTTATTTTTCCTTTTAAATTTTATTTGCAAAGTTATCTACTCACATTTTTTAAACTATTCAAACATTTGAAATTATTCAAACCATTCTCTGATTGGTCAGCGTAGCCCCTTACCGATTCCAGCGAACCTAGCGGACGAATTCGTCCACTGCCAATCTAATAACATTGAGCTATTTTCCTAACCAGTAGCGGAATTCACCTTAGCTATACTTAGCTTGTAAATAAATAAAACCATCATAAGCATATTTCTTCAAATGTGACTTTGGTTTCAGATGTAATCCATTTCGCAAAATATAATTCATATATGATACATTCATATTTATTTCAAACGTTACAGTTTTCTGTGAAGGTGATAGTCACAGAAAGAAAAACTAAGTATAAATAATCTATCACATGTATCTTTAATTCAAATATTATAAATTACCCTGTGTTCGTAATGATCAGCGTAACATATAACACATGAGAAATAATTGTACAACTATTATAAAAAAGTATTAAGCATAAGCCCAAATTTACGGAATATAACAGCAATTCCACTTTCCACCATCACAGAGCTATAGCTACTCTTCCCCCCCCCAACTGCACCGATGACCTGTCTTACACTGTTACATGCAAATGTGTTTGGAGTAATAGGTTATGCCCAATAAACAATATACATGTGTAACCGCAGACCATTTATTTTTCAATGATGAACTCATTTAACGTTTTTTACCCGAATGTAATGTATAGCCTAGTAGTAGTAGTAGCAGCATTTATTCTGTTACGTTGTTGTACTGCAGAGGTAATCTTAGCCCCGAAAATGCTCGAACGACCGCCATCATAACGACATAGAAAACGCCTTTCCTGTACATGACACTTTCTGCCAGACAATTCGCTCACATAATTATTAGAGCTATTAGTTGTAACACAATTATATTTCATTGTTAAATTTTATTTGTAAGGTTTATTCATCATGTTGGAGTAGTAGGTACTTCTTGCCTCGGAGCCGAGAATAGTCTGTACCTTTCGTTCTGCCCCCTTTTATGTTCTCTCATTTTCATTTTCGTCGCTTGGTAATGATGTCAAAAAAGATAATGATCTGGGTTCAGTCATTAATGAAGAATGAACAGTAAAATACTTACTTCCTAATGTATTTGATATTTGTCATGGCAATTTTTTATTACGTTACTTTATGAAAATTCCAACTATCTCAGCGGTGTCTTGTCACTGTAAATATTTTATTATAATTCCCAAAACTGACATCACTAAGTATATGCCCACTTTTGCAAGTTGAAATTCCTAGCACTAAATTTATACATACATAATGAGATGGAACATTATAGAAGGTCTATCGTGACTGAACACTAATGTTTTACGAATGAGCGCACATTTTAATTTTCACACACCGTAGTATGTCAACTAAATGTAGCAAATTTAGTGAATTGCTTTCTATTGCACAAAAAAAGATTGATTATTAAATGTACATATTAAATATGGATATTTTTCAGTTATCAGTTATGCCTAAATTGTATCCGTCGCCGAGACTTTGCTATGTCGGAAAAAGTTGAATATAACACGCGCTAGTTTTCAATATCACTGGTAACTACACCAACTTTACCCATAACACCACATCTAACAAAAAAAAAAAAAAAAAAAAAAAAAAAAAAAAAAAAAAAAAAAAAAAAAAAAAAAAAAAAAAAAAAAAAAAAAAAAAAAAAAAAAAAAAAAAAAAAAAAAAAAAAAAAAAAAAAAAAAAAAAAAAAATCCGCTACACTGCATCTACCAAAAAAACAGCGCGAAAATTCAAGTATCAAGTGAGCCACCGTACCTCACAAAACCCCCCGCGTTGTTGCAGTGAACTCCGTGAGGAGCACCACCTTACTGGTAGCTTATCGCGGGATCTCGACGTCTCTCAACGGATCCTCGCCACGTCGTTGACGGGGATTTGCACGTGTTACTTCAGTCACCAACCACAAAGAGTAGACTGCTTGCATTGCTATAAACTTGGTGTCTGTGTAATCAGGAAGAATAGCACTATTGTTTAAAACCGTTATATTTGACATGCACCTAACGGTTTCAGTTTTTTAGACAATCCAAGTTGCTACTAATTTTCGATATAAAATTTGCTGAAAGAATTTTTTTCTCTCTCTCGAGAATGCCTGCTGGCAGCTTCACAAAATTTCTTTGGCATATTAGAAGCACTTTTTAAGGTAATTAAAAAAAATTTGTTCATAAATGACTAATACTTTTTCTGTTTTGCTAACCATAAATTCATAAAGATAAAGTATATAAAAATGTAATAAAAACCTATTTTAATGTATTGGTTCTGGTTTAAAATCATTATATTACACATGATTTAAGTACAGAAGTTGCTGAATATGGAATTTAACAATTTTTTTTCTTTCTTGAACAGCCTTAAGGTATTATGGTATGTTTATTGTTACAAAGAATGTAATTTATTATAGTGTTATTTGTTAACGATTGGGTATAGAAGAATGTTTGTCTTAAATTGAGAATCAAGATCATGACAAGAGTACTTACGAAGACGAACTGGTTGTACCTTTTTTTTTGGCTGGTTTGAAAAGGTGCTGAGTCTATATATGTGTTTTAAATGTTATGGTTTTTTGTGAGATAATGGTTTGTATTTCTCTTTTAAAAGGAAATTGGTGTTATTATATGATATATCTATGCATTGGGAGCATAATGATTTGTGACTCTTTAAGGGAGATTTGATTAGAAATTAAGAGCTTTGTGTATGGTATTTTATGATTTGTCTTGTATTTTGTGTGAGAAGCTGGTTCATGAGATGTCCACTGGCCATGGGAGGGGGGGGGGTAGGCCTGGGGAAGGAGGGGAGTGTTTGGTTTTGACAGCCGGCGGTAGTGGCGCTCTTGTCTGCGAGTCGAGTTGAGAGGGGTGCTGGAGGACGATACTCACTCTTTGGTCGGGCGTGAAGGTGCCCACATCTAAGATTGGTAGTCTTTTGACTTCTTCAGTCGGCCTGTGTGCGCGATAAAGGAATGTGTTGACGTCGTGATAGGAGCTGCGTATACTTCTTTGTTCGCTGAGTGTGCGAGAGTACAAAGAAGCAACCCGGACTTTTTTTGGTAAATTTAACATCCATGGGAAAGGCAAGTTCTGGAGGCATGGTAAGTTCGATTAAACTACTGTCAGCTGTAGTTGACGTCACAAAGTGCATTCCCAGTATGGATCACAGTACTCCTAGGTGTTGTCCGAGACTTTAAGGAAGGCCCACTCATTTGTGGCGAACACACATTTTGTTGGTTCTGGAAAAGGGTATGCTTCTTGCGGTTTAGAAGAGTTCAAGAGGGATCGAACTGTTTCATATTAGTCAGGGGAAGGAGTAGTGGATTAATGAGGTGTTGCGAAATGTGCGTATTTGAATGGGAAGAATGGAAGCATGGGAGAGTGAATGTGTGCTACATTTTTTATGTAATTAAAAGGCAAAAGGGAAATTGCCTTTGAGAGAGACGTACTTCGGTGCTTTCGTGTCATAATTCATGAATTGTACAGGGCATGTAAAATTTGTTTGGTTGAGAATAGAACATTCTTAAATTTACTGGATTTTCTTTTCTCGCACAAGAATCGTACAAAATAACCTGTTTTCACTAATAGTTATCAGCATAATATTATATTAGCTGATTTCTTGTTTCTTGTTCTGGGTTTAGACGAGTTGTGGTTTTGGCTAATGAAGGCCGTAAGTCTAGATGAGTAAATTGGCTAAATTTCGGCTCAATTTTATGGAACAATGAATCATGTTTTTGTAAATGATAGAAAAGCAGTTGATAAATTAGAAGACAAAAAATTTATACAATGCCAGACAGATATGTCAACAAAAATATCCACTTCCATGAAAACAAGCACTGAAGTGAATGATGCAATAGTCTACACATGCAGTACACAAGCACTCCGCGTCACATACGACATCAGTGACTGTGATTAAATCTGGTAAAAGGACACCAGCAGTTCTTTTATACTTTTGAAGCCTATTCATTGGAGTGTAAAAACATAATCCATTTTGTGTAGTGTTACTATAGTAAAAATGTACATATGTTTCGTTAGTTGCAGTACTTTTCACTGAGGGACCATAATCAGGACCATAATCACGTGCAACGCAGACACATCTGGTCTGTGTCAGTGACCTATATATCAAATGCAGTTACAGGTGAATAATGGAAAGCGGGGATGCTTGAGCATCTGACTGCCGTGCAGTGCACGCACTGCAGTTCGAGCAGATAAGCGGCGTGGTCAGATGACTGTGGCGCGCCGTTCGCAGGTACCACAGAGTTTCTTACTTATTTAAGTACTACTGTAAATTGTCAGTAATCTGTACGCACAGCATAAAATAAAATTTTTTGAACAGGATATGTACACCACAATACCATACTTACATATAATGTTGATACATATATACCTAACTTGTTTACCAACAAATATCTTATCTATAGTGATATTTTTGGTGATGGCATGATAGCCTCTATTATAAGGGTAGTCTTTCTATTTCAACTCAACTTTAAGATTTAAACATTTTATAGCCCAGGATAGCCAAATCTAGTTGAGGAAGTTGTGATATAATATGTAGTCCTACATCAAGATTACACCAGTCGTCGTAAGTCACAGTACACACATTTTTATTTCGAGAAAAACAAGACACGACATTACAATATATTTTTCTTGAACAGAGTGACTTAGAAGAAACTAACACAACCAGCTTAATACCTTACTTTGCCGTCAGTAAGTTTTTATATACATTAGCGAGCAGCATGACCATGACATTAGGTGTGTTGATATTGTCCAAATGGATTTACAAATATGGCTGGAAAGTAGAAATAGACACAACATAAACATTAACAAAAATGTGGCAGTATGAAGGAAATTTTATGGAAACCATTTTGTAAGCAGTTACCATTTATTTGTACGCAATAAATTTTGAAACAAGCATAGCTAGGACATTTTTCGTTGCAATAAGTCTTAGCGTATTTGTACATTTGTGCCATTAGGGAGCCGCCTAACGCACGCTTCAAAAGAAACGAAACTCTTCCACGTGTGTCCATTGTGCCAACGTACGAAAAGAAAAAAATTTCACACAAGGTCGATAAGTTATTGTGATGACACAATGCTCATTAAACACACAGATTCTTAGCCCTCAAACATGGCTCAAATAGACCTTTTCCGACAACCGTAATTCAAAATGTAGCCTACTAATCGGATATATACTCAGATTGTGGTGTGCACTGAACTTTGCTACAGATTTTACATCAACAGTTCGGCGGGAACCTTGTACGCTAGTTAAGAGCTTGGCTCGTTGAGGTGATTGGGCATTTGATGAGCGTTTCAAGGTCACCCGTATGTCTGTAATTTCTGAGCTTCTGACGCGCAGGTAGGCAGTTAGTTGACCCTGGCGCATAAGCTCCTCTGTAGCCTGGTACGAAAAGTGATTTTTTTAAATGTATAAGTAGGGACCCCTGTTTTCCGCGAAAAGAATTTTGCCCCAGTTTGTTTCAATGTCTTTCGTACACATATGCAAAAACTGCTTCATGGTTTTCGGCAACGTGTCTGTGTGAAGAGCCGTATCTCATTAGACTGAGCCAATTACAATAATGTTCCTGCAACACCACACGTCTGTTATTTGCTGGTAGATTCCCTAGGATCGTGGTAGTTAAAATAACCAATCACTGACCATGAAGCACAACTGCAGATGTGCAGGTAAGACACAGATACAAAGTGGGTCAAAATTCTTTTTGCGAAAAATAGGGGTTTTTATGTACAACTATTTAGTGTCGTTACTGCCTTTTGTATGCAAAAAGAAGGCAGACTTCAATCTGTCTCTGTTGTTTTAAAAATACCGCCCGCTTATGGAAAAAAAAAAAAAAAACAATTTCCAGCTCCTCAAAAGTTTTTTTTTCTGTAGCTGGAAAAACGCCAGCCATAATCATAAAACAAAACGATAGATACCCACATCTGAGTTAAACACATGCTTTCCACAGATTAAATAATAGGGTCACTGCTTAAAATTCCATTAAAAAACACTTTCTATGGTAACCCTGGACGCTAGTTCAGTACTCTGCGCTTAGAGGCGAAGCGACGCTTAACACACGCATTGGAGTCGACTTATCGCCTCCCCATTTCCGTGTCTCAAACGAAAATAAAAAACTACGGTCCAAACAACTCTTAATGGACCAAATATTATCAAACTCAGTACTCTTGGTGGCCTGGTCAACGTGTGTAATATTTATTATATAATTGTCTTTATCTATTACACAGTAATACCCTCATTTCGTGTAAGATATACAGTACAATTATTATTTGTATTTACGTAAGTAGGCCTATTTTTTAATAATCAACGACATATTCAGGTATTATAATTGCGTAATACTTGTACTCATTTAAGTATGAACAAAGAGTACCATGTTTATAGTCCACTAGTGTGTGTTGAATGCCTCCTTTTTTAACTTTTAGTTTTGTGTATTTTTGCATTGAAGTATTGTTGAAAAAGGTACCACAATAGGATGTGAGTTTCGTTGTAAATATTGCTTTATAATTATTAGTGATAATTTTACAACAGTTTTATGTAGTGGTTAGTGATAACATGTAGTTATTATACTTCGAATCTATAGTACGTAATGCGATAATGTTCGTCTAAAGCTCATAATTTTGTGGGGGACTAGTTGTGAGGAACACCTGACCCACCAAACAGAACGAGAGACAGAAGAGGGAATCCAGGGGGCCTTTCCCTTAACGAGCAAATTTGGGGTTTCAAGGCAAAAAATTGTGCTTTTTAAGCATTTTTCATACCTAACGATCCTATCTATACAGCCGGTTGAAATTGTGATTGTTTCATATAAAATGGTGTCAGTGAACATTTTTGCAAACACACAGTTATATTACCTGTTGGAATCTTGTCCCACCGCAAATCAGTATTCAAATACCAGAAGATACCTGAACATTACATGATGCAGTTTTAAAATTATTCTGTATTTGTATGCAAACGTAAATTACTAATGAAATAATTTAAATGACTTAAATCACTTTCATTACTGCAGAATTTTTATAACTTGTTACAATGATAAATAACACAGTCAGTTGGCTATATTATTACACACATTCTTCAAAATATTGAGGATGTTTACAATAGTTTTTAATATGCTTTACGTGTTTTACTTATTGTAGTTTTTGTTAATTCATTAATGTAAAAATTATTTAAACTTAAAATTTGTCAATATGCCACTAATTAGTACATCAAACGTTGTTCACTTATTTCTTTTGGATATTTTACTTTACAGAAATATTCAGAAATAATTATGCGGTTCGTATATATTTTCAAAACAAGTGAACTGAAAAAATCATTCTGGCTTTACCATTCTCTTTTTTACTATTTGAATGTTGAGGCTTAATCTTTTTGGTAAAGGATAAAGTGCATACACGGAAAAACTTTTTCGCAAGGGACCCAGATCTTAACAGTTAGTTACATAACGTTTTTTATAAGCTTTATTACAATGTTAAATATACGTGACATCAAGCTACAGTAACCATGTAATTTAATACACTAATGAAAAATGTTAGGTGATGCGAACGTTACAAGTCACACCGATCCCCCACCCAATATAGCAGTGGAGGGTCCCAGGGCCTTCTAATGGAAAAATAAAGCTTTTAAAGTGAAACATTTTGTTATTTGAGTAGTTTCCAGACTCCATTTCACTATTATATGTAGTGTAAATTCAAACATTTCCAGGGGGGGATTCTCGGCCCCGTCTGCATCTCCCCTACTTCTGGTCGTGCATACGCAGCGTTACTGAAGCTTGACATTTTTTCTCCTCCGTCTGAACGTGTCCCCTTCCATCTCCTCCCACCCAACAACAACCCGTTGATGCACATGAGTTATATGACAGTGATAACAGACTAATAGTATCACCCGTATTGTAACTGATATGATGAGGCAATTGTGATAGTGGTGGCTGTAGTCACACGGTGTCCGTGAGTAACGATTGGAAGATTTATTTCGTTTTGATGTGGTTTAATGTTTAGAGATATTTATAGTGCATTGATAATGTTGTTATTATTGCCGACGAGGGAAGCGCGATTTTTTCAAATCTTACTGACTCATGGAAAGCCGCCTGTACGAGTGAAGCAATCTGTGACTACACAAATGAGAAAGGCGTTGAATGTTTATGTGAACCAACATACTTCATTTTTAATTTGTATTGTTATAGTTTTGTATTTAATTTGATCCATACAAGAAATATTATTTAACTGAACACATATTTTATGTTACACTAAAACAAACACGCATGTTATTGATGGGAAATGCCCCCCCTCCCTCCTAATAAAGACTCACCTGGTGCGATGCATTGGATACATACATCAGGGCAATTTTTTTTGCGATATTTATCACAATGTGATTTCTAAAGAACCACGATTTTTTCGTAGCACGATATTTAACGCAACGCGATATTTATCACATAGCGCGATATATCGTGATTTTATCGCAGCGCGATATTTATCACATAGTGCAATATATCACGATTTTATTGCAAAGTGGGATATATCGCGATTTTATCACAGCGCTATATTTACTGCATAGCGCGATTTTATCGCAGCGCGATATTTATCGCGTATCACGATACAAAAATTCTAAATATTGCACATCCCTAGTTTTGACCCGAGGAAGAAATTTTAGAGTGTGAGGGTGGCACACATATAGCAGCAAACAGTCACAATCTCTCGATGGCCATTAGCCCTTCTGGCCAGTATAAATGAGGGGCAACCTGCCGTAGTTCTGTTATTCCCTGACTTTTCCCACCCAAATTGAAAATTTTCCCTGACCTAATAAATTTTTTTAACCCAATTTTTTATGCTTTATAAAATAAATAATTTTTTTCTTTGCCCAATTCAATGCACTTTGCTCACAGTATAAGTTTAAATGTACTACTAATGTAACACTTCTGTTGTTCTTGAACTATTCTTGCACTGGGGAAAGTTAAAAATCAAATAAATATTACGGATATACGCCATTGCAGCAAACTGTGAGTCAAAGAAAACCAGACAATACATGCAGACAAACAGAAAAGTAAACAACCAAAAGCATCCTTGTGTTTGTCTGCCATGTATTATCCGGTTTTGTGTGACAAACCATTTGCTGCAATTATGTTATGTCCAAAATATTTCTACGACTTGTAATATTTGCATGAAAAATACATGCCTCAGAAAACACTGATTGCAAAGTAAACACACCAACAACATATTTTGTGTGCTCTATTTCTGCAAGTTTATGAAGTATGCCTATTATAATAACATAAAAATTAGAACCGAAAGTTACAACTCTTAAGTACATTTTGAAGGTACGAAATTTACAGTAATACCTAACTTATTATGGCTTCTCACAATCAACAAATTAAAAGGCCAACTACATGAATAAAACATTTGTGTAATAACTTCTTACCTCAGGAAGCACAGATTCATTACATAGTTTAAACAATATAAACAATATACTTAGGCACTCTAATCGTGCATGTTGAAATAAAATAATTAAATCAAAATTACACCAGACAGTTGCAACTAAAGTAATTCAATTAAATTGATGTCAAAAATTCTGAGTAATACAATTGTTACATTGGGAAATTAAATTTACAATTTCATGTAGTACACAATTATATTATGTGTGGAGAAAATTCTCATCCGATAATAAACATATTTCATGATTACATACAACTTACAATCAAAAAGCCCAGTATTATACAAGATTACACAAAAAAAATTCCTTGGAAAAATGTAATTTTATGAGTATGTATTGTAGAGGTACTCACTGAGAGATCCTGTGAAGTGTGCTTGCCATAAGCATGTAAAGCAGTACTTTAATCAGTTTTTTGTAACTCTACACCCTCCTAACTCTCAACCCCCCCCCCCCGAGGGGTTCCTCTTCTATCTCCAGCCGTGTTAAGTTCTTCCCCCTTGACAACTCACCCATCTTATTCACAAGCAAGCACACACCATTGCTCTAAAAATAGAATTCCGCCCGCCCTTTCTACCTTCCCTTCTTTCCAATAGGCGACTGTGTGCCACAAATTAAAGTTGATGAAAACAACAAGAAAGAAAGTAAACAGCATGGCAGGATGCAAGTGTTTGCTTTCTCATGTTACAAAAGATAGCTGTATCATTTTACAAGCCAGTAGCTGCTTTTCACACTAACTTTTCACACTAACGGAGTACAGAGCACATAAAAAAAAAGCCGACATGTTATCAGCCTTCCGCATCAGAAGGAAGCATCTGGGGGAGGGGGAAGCCTAAAAGAGAGACGAGAGATGAGAGACGTGCACGTAAAAAAAAAGCCAAAGGCGACACGTTATCAGCCTTCTGCATCAGCAGGAAGCGGCCAGCAGTAAACAACTGAACAGATTACGGATAAAAGTGGCGTATGTGACGCAGCGGGCCCAGCTACTTATGGCTTTCTTCACCGGGATTATGGTACCGTGATGTCAGATGAAATGCACCAGACGCGTCTTCACGCTTGCCAATCTGTGCTGCTCCATTCATGTAGGCCTCATTTTAACTGATTTTAACTATTGCTTTTCGATTTCCGAAAAAAAAGATGGGGTGGGGAATTTTCCCTGGCTATTCCCTGACTCTTTCAGGCCACTAAAATTCCCTGACTTTTCCCGGTTTTCCCGCCCTGTCGCCACCCTGAAAACTTCTTGTCACCATTCCTACCTACTCTAAGGTGAAGTCAAAGCCAGTGTGACTAGTTGTTAACCCACAGACGTGGCAATGTAACTAAGTTAAACTTTGTAGTGTGGATACACTTAACCAGTTCTTAGATATTTTAGAAGTTACATTAACGATTTCAAGTTTCTCAGGATCAAGGAGTTGATCACCATAAAGCCTTACCAGTACAAACTTTGTCAGTTATTTGAGATGGCCCGCAGCGCCATAGTTGAGTCGCTAGCAGTGCAAGAGTTGGAAGTTATGTAGATGTTATAGCTCTCCTCGGGGTCAAAGAATTGATTGCCAAGTACTCACTGCCACTAGCAAGGTCTCAGTACTCATTCATGTTCCAGTATGTCTCGGCCCGAAGTGCCATGTTCTGTATCTCATGTTGAAATGGCCCGAAGCGCCTTGTCAAGTTAGTGAAGAGTATGCCTTCTTGTATCTTATGTTGAAATGGCCCGAAGCACCTAGTCTAGTATTGAAGAGAATGTCTTGTATCTCATGTTGAAATGGCCCGCAGCGCATTGTCTAGTTCCTATGTCTCATTGTAGCTTAAGCCTTTGTATCTCATGTCGCAAACCTTATTGTATCTTGTGTCGAACCATTGTGGAGCTTTGTATAAAACTGGGACAGACCCAAACCTTGATCATCAATCCTGTGTACTATGTCCATACAGATGTATAACTTGTATCAAGTGTCGTGTTCTGTTGTGAATATACACATTTTGTGAAACCTGATTTACATGGTCTTCTCCTATAATGAAACCTACTTGCACACCTGTGATAGTCAATATAAGGCGAGTGACTTATGCCTTTCCTCATTTATTTATGTGAAGATTCACCTTCTCTGTGCTATCATTACTAGGGTTTTTCCTGTTGGCTTACTTGGTAGTCACTCACTGGCAGTGGCGGTGCGTAAGGCCGTGCTCTCTTATGTAGCACTGAGTAAAATTAAAAATTTACAAAGTTATTGTGTACTTGGTAATTTTATTAAATTTCAGGTAATGCGCCGCGATTTATACTTGTAACCTTTCTTAATAAGAGATTGACTGCTTTGCGCTAAGTTTCACAGGCGAACGGAGTTTTCTCAAGTAATTTCGTTCGTGTAAGCCGCCCTTTACTATGGTGTAAACCTTGCTCGGTGCTCCAACGGACTAGCGCACGGCTGTCTCTCCCCTTTCCTACCCCCTGTCCTAGTCAGAGGCGTAGAGAGACGCGGGAACCTCGCCTTTATCAACACCTGCTCCGTGCAACGAGCAGAGTAGCCCTGCTATCTACTGTGCAAGCGCGCGACAGTTACGTCAGCGCGTGAACAATGATGGCCGCTCGCGTCGCGCACGTGTTCGTACATTGCAGACTTGTAAACAAAGTGATTTTCGGTGTCGCGTGGACGTGTAGCTGACATAGAATAACTTTTATGAATAGTTCGTTACTATGTATTATTATTGTAAGTTGCGGGTGTGAGTGACGTGATACTGTGCATAAATAATGAACTGCCATAGAATCTATGTTATTAGTCTTTGATGCAATGGATACATTACCGACGCTTTATGATGGGGATAATTTGGTAAGTCGAATTTTACAATATTGATTCATTTTATGCAAATTCTGTGTTGCTTGATCGTAGGCGGAAACGTATTTTAAAGTTTGTGTCCGTGGTTTATTAGTGGCAGGTTTGTTTTCTGAACGTGGCGTGGTACGAACTGAACACATTTACTTACGTG
>PNEQ01104696.1:0-13982 GCA_003012365.1 Medauroidea extradentata
GCACTAATATGACATGTGAGTCCACCCAGGTAGGTATGTAGCCCAGCACTAATATGACATGTGGGTCCACCCAGGTAGGTATGTAGCCCAGCACTAATATGACATGTAGGTCCACCCAGGTAGGTATGTAGCCCAGCACTAATATGACATGTAGGTCCACCCAGGTAGGTATGTAGCCCAGCACTAATATGACATGTGAGCTGACCCACGTCACTCACTTTAGTTCACACGAGGTTCGTGTGAAATGTTGTAGTAAATGCAACAAGGAGGCGAGGGCGTATAGTGACTGGCAGGCAAGTGCACTGCTAGCAAGTGTAGATACAGAGCACACTCGAGGTAGAGCAGAGGGAGGAGGGTGGCTGTTGCTGGGTAACGAGTGCCGGTCCTAGGAAGGCAGGCAGCAGCTCTACAAACAACTGGCCCACCTCCTGTCTCGCTATTTACTGTGCATGAGAACCTCTCGTGTAATCGATAACACGCCTCTCTCAGTCAGGACGGCAGAGTTGCCTCTGTCTGTCTGGACCCACACCCCCGTACATACATACATGCTCGGCTTTATCCCCCCTACTCCCGACATCTCAACACTACAGTCGCTAATTAGTTAACCTTCGTGGACAGCGAGCCACACTGATACTGTGTAGCAACAGAATATCGGCCAGTCTTCTCGTCGTCACCAAGCTTACTACGGATCTCTGCAGTCTCAACCTGGTAAAACAACTAGCGGCGGTCTACATCTATATTATAACAAGGTTGCAGTTATATAAACAGGTTGCGTCAACTAAGTAAGGCAGTTCATTCAATGACGTACAAACATTAGAAGGGTACACGGTTTGGTATATAGCTCAGTAAATGAAGGCCAAAAATCGCCCCTTGTCGCAAATAATTTCGGGAAAGCTGAATTTTTGTCAGTTGTTAGATTCTTATAAGAGATGCATTTCCTCAAAAGTGCCCGCTTCTCCCCCTTGCTGACCCCCCACCCACGAGAAGTGTGAAAATTAAGGCTTTCGCAGAATCGCTTCTAAGTACGTGAAAAATTAAAAAAACCAGTAAATCCTTAGCGTAATTTGTTTAAAAAAATCAGTTCTTTAATTTTGTTCCTGTAAATGTTTTCTCCAATGTTAAAAATTAATGAGTTAAAATAATCATAAACATAAAAAAATTATAGTCTAACCTTATACTCCTCGCTCTGCAGTTTTTTTTAAATAATTGTAATAAGCAAAAACACTACGTATATTTTGTAGCACATACTTTCAGCTTAAAAATGGTGTATGGGTTATATCGGGGAATGCACTGGTTACGTCTGGGGAGGCGGGAAAGCGAGCGAGTGTGTGGCGACTAGTGTTCAGACCTCCTATGTTCATCTTCCCAGCTTCCTACAAACTCCTCTAGTAATGACATTGTTATTTTTACTGTTCATCACCTAAGTATAATATTCAAATTTTAAATATAAAAATTTTATCTTTATATAACAGTACAGTCATTATAAAAATGTTGGTATATTCATTCGAAAACTACAAAATGGTATATTAAAAATATTATTTTGGCTTTTAACGTGTTATGTCTCGAAATCTATGGCATATGAAGATATTTCCATAAAAAGCAGCTTCCTAGATTTCGAACTTGAATCGCCTTGCAAAGGCGCAAACCATTTCTGCCCAATTTATTTGAGATGTTCCAACATATCTTATTGTTGTGAGCTTTTAACTGGAACTGACAATATGCTACAAGAACCGTGATTTGTCGTTACCAGACTATATTTGTACAAAGCCACTCCAATTGTAGGAATGTTTCCCTACCCCTATTAGTTTATTAAATTAAAGGAGTTCATGTATATGTATGTGTGTGTACGTATGTATGTGTGTACGTATGTATGTGTGTGTACGTATGTATGTGTGTGTACGTATGTATGTATATATATAAACACACACAGCATGGACCAGAATTCATGTGCGAAACTCCGGAACGGAATAGTTTAGGTAAAATAGAGGGGGGTTACATTGAACAACACTATTGTGTGGCGAATATTAAGGGAGATACCCGACGTTGAAAACATTTTGAAATACATTTTTAGAAAAATACTATAAAGTATAAGAGTTGGAGCCACCAAAATTTGTATAGAGCTATAATAATCGGAGCAAATAAATATGTGAAAATGTGGTTGATGAAATGTACCTCTTTACTACTTATGTAGAGGTTACTCCATGTGTTTGTGTAAGCAACTTTTAAATATTAAGCGGTATTAAAATATTCGATGCATATCATTGCTTATCGCGCAAAATGAAGGGGAAAGTAGCTCTTCAGTTAATTCACTCGGTAAACAGTTTTTGAGAAAATGTCAAAGACAATACGAAGGTGCAATGTAACCCCGCAGAGGTAGGCAATACAACGACTCTCTGAGCCATGCTAATTGCAGCAGTGAATGGTTGAGTACAGGAGCGAGAGGAACAACCACATCTGGACGCACCACATGCACCCTATGTGCAACCATGTGCGCTACAGTGTCAACATGTTGGCCTGACATTGTCAACAATCATTACTTGCTACCTGACCGCCTCAGCAGAGTCCACTACTTAAGAGTGCGTGCTAGATAAATAAACGCTGAAAACATTAACAGATATCTACACTTTCTTCGAAACCAATGTCGATAAAATACTCAATGACAATCCTATCATAGATAATGGTATTTGCCAACTTTATGAGTAAATATTTATCCAGAATTACTAATTAGTTACGCGTGGTCTCTTGCGCCGCAGTTAAATGCACGAGGTTCCGGCGTCATAGATTGTGCCTCAGAAGTTCGTAACACTGGAAATAATTTTATTTAAAACGTTGGCTAAAACTGTTGTCTAGGATTGCCATTGTTGAATTTTCGCGAATTGGCTTTAAGAAGTTACAGCTATAGACGAATGCTTTTAGCGTTGAATTATGTAGCACGCCCTCGTAACGCTCGTGCAGGATGTACTGCCGGAATTGCTGAAGCAAGTACCACGTGGTTTCAACACGTTGGGGCACCACCTCGTCTTCTGCTGCCATGTGCCGCCATCTTAACACCACGTTTGCAGGTTGCTTGACAGGCAGAAGAGGGCCCATTCATTGGATTTTCTTTATGGGGTCATGTCAACTCGCTGATTTACGAGACGCCTGTGTATATCCAGAGCTATCGTTGCACGTGTGATAGCCGCATTTGATTGTGTGCTAAAGTGCCGTACCAAACATTTATACACGAGTCTGTGTGTTGAAGTGGGCGGACGACACTTATTGTAAACACGTATGTATGTTAATACATACGTATGTAGTCCGTGTAAATATTCCTTGTTCTGTACATGTCATCTCTCTCAATGTAACTGTTAAGGCAGTGGTTGGTGTTACCTGCCTGTTTTCTCTACATTCATTTCCTTCCTCCTGCATTCCGCCACTGCCTCATTCCCACCGTATTTCAACGTCATCAGCTCTCAAGAAATTACTGCTAAGAGGCTTATGTAACGAATGTAATTTCCCATGTGTGAGGCGCGAAGACCGGTCGATAATGGCCGATTTTGTTACACGTGACGTACTTGTTGGCGCGCAGTATTTATTTTTTTTAGTATTAATTTTTCTGTAACATTTGAGTCGTAACTGTACACTTTAATATGTAGATAGTGTCAAATACCTCACCATTCCGGCTTACTTGGGCTGTTTGCGTTTTGTTATTCTTATCAATTAGAGCTTCTTTGTGATTCTAATAAGAATGATGCATGTTTAAACGTTATTATTTCAAGTGTGTGTTAATTTATAGATACACGGGTTGAGCATTTCTTTAGCAGTTTCGTGTAAACATAAAACAAAATCACTTGTCACCCTGCAGCATCGTTCGCACACGTGCTAATAGGCATATATCTCGCTACTGTACTCAGTTGAACCATTCAATGCTGCAATTAGCGTGGCTCAGAAAGACGTTGTATTGCCTACCTCTGCGGGGTGACACTGCGCCTTCCTTCGTATTTTGATTGGCATTTTCTCAAAAACTGTTTACCGGAGCGAATTAACACAACACCTACTTTCCCCTTCATTTTGCGCGGTAAGCAATCATATGCATAGAATATTTTAATACCGCTTAGTATTTAAAACTTACTTACACAAACACGTCGAGTAACCTCTACATAAGCAGTAAAGAGGTGCATTGTGTCAACCACATTTTCGCAGATTTATTTGCTCCGATTATTATAGCTCTATACAAATTTTGGTTGCCCCAACTCTTATACTTTATAGTATTTTCCATAACACATATTTCAAAATGTTGTTTTCAACGTCGAGTAGCTCCCTTAATATTCACCAGACAATAGTGTTGAATGTAACTCGACGCATGCAAGAGATTGTTGGATACATACTGTGACAATAATGTACACTTTCTGTACATGTGACCCACAATGCCCGTGTTTTGTTGAAGAGCCATCAACTTCCAGTGACAGTACTGTAGACGGTGAAGTTGATCCCCTCAATTACCTGCTGTACGAGACTGTACTGATATATATTACAGCACACCGCCATGAAAGATGGTCTGTGCAAACGAATGACTAGTCTACCGACGCGGTGAGTGAGATTCAAGTGGATTGATTGGAAACATCTGCAGTAGCGCCTTGGCGGCATGTCGCCATGTATGTGCTACACGGGTTGCCTACATGTCGGCATTGCCACAATGCTCCGACATTTGAGTGGATGTATCTCAGAAACGGTTTGTCTGAGCGTGTTCGGACAGCTGCATCTTTCTTGTTCCTAATGTCATTCACTAGGATGGGCAGCTAGAGGCGTACATGTACAATAATATATGCGTAATAACAGAGGTGACCGCATGTTTCCAACACAAGGGATTGGATGGTGTTTACACTTTACTCCCTGCATACGTGACGTCATGCATCCTAATTGAATCCGAAAGGTCAGCGTTCCATTTGTAGTGGTTGTTGAATGATCGTCACTTAACATGTTCATTTATACAAGTTTCACGATGGTATTACGCTCATACTATTGACAATAGAGGCGTGATTCCTGTACTCGCTATACTTGATTAGGTCTGGCTGTCTGTACCCGCGAGCTTTTCCGTTATTTACTTCCCACCCTGTATATACGTACATACATATACACACACGCACGCGCACACGCTTATTCGTTTAGACAAGATCTTGACAATCTATTGAAAGTTTTAGCTCAAGTATAATATATAATGAATTGCTTACATACTTATAACATACAACTACCATGAGCATATCATATAAGTTACAGTAAGTATAATTCATTGAAATTACGAATGACCTCGTATAATTTTATCATCAGTAAAGTAAATAAGGATGCATTTAACAATCGCACGGGATATTTAATTTTAAGGCATTCCAGCAAAATTAGTTTGTGTTGGGACGGCAGGTTATTTATTTACTCTTACTACCAATAGATAGCCGTGTGCAGAGAGTGCAGAGAGATTAGGCATTTCAATTAGAAGTCGGCTAAAGTGAGACAGATGAAGAGTGTACATTTATTAAGTCACAAAACCAATTATTAGTCTCAGTGTAACAGAGGAAGCATAACAATAGTTAATGTCAAGTTAGTGGTTTAGTTTCCTCACGTGTGTGATGATTTTTAAAGTTTTTTTATCCTGTGTTATAAAAAGTGTGCGTTCCCTATTAAATTGACTAATACATTTTAAGCTTGACAAAATAAGTAATATCTGCTTATCACCGAAAATCTACACCAAAAGAAATACTTCTTACAATATCGTTTATTGCACATGTTACTCAAATTATAAATTAAGATATATTGTATGTATGTAGTAAACGAACTCAATACACAAGTGCTTGTAAAAATCATAATCGAACTTTCTACAAATGTGATTTCATTACTTTTTCGGAGATACTGCAAGCGTAAAAACTTAAATGCAGTATTTAGAAAAAAAAATAGCGATATTTATAATGTTTTTTTTTTTTTTTTTTTTTTTTTTTTTTTTTTTTTTTTTTTTTTTTTTTTTTTTTTTTTTTTTTTTTTTTTTTTTTTTTTTTTTTTTTTTTTTTTTTTTTTTTTTTAGATTATAAAATAACCGCTTTCAATGTATTTAGTACTGATACGAATCGTAATTTATTGCGCTGCATTTAACTTCACAACAATATTTTTGATTGGAGGCTTAGTTTTCGTATAGTTTGAGGAAAAAAAAATAAAAAAATTATTCAGTTTTTTTTCAAAATGGCGGCTAATGCTCCACTCGGAAATAGGGGCAAACTTAGTATACTCTTACCATGTGCATACTTAATTAAAAAAGATTCCAGCTTTCCTTTAATTATTCGTCAGAATTGTCGTTTTTCAGTCTAATTTTACTGGCCTATTGGTGAACACGAGTCTTGTAAATAATTTCATGACGTTTCTGTTACTTGATTGATTGGTTCTATAACATTGTAGTACGTTACCAACTTCTCTAGCGTTTACACAGTCTACCTTAGTCTAGTTATCTCTTAATTTACTCAGAATAGTATTTTACGATCGCTAAGAATTATCGAGAGATATTAATTACTTATTTCTACATCTAAATGGCTCAAACGAAAAATTTAAACAAAAAAGTCAAGCAGTAAGCCTACTTTCCTCAATATGGGAGCAAATTACCCCAAAACTTAAAATTGTTTTCATACATTCAGAAATATTAAATCTCTCTATACATAAAAATAAAAACTGACTGACTGACATATCAAACTGCAGCCCAAACCACTGGACCTAGAATCGTGACATTTGTTGTGTGGTTTCCTCTCAGGTCGTAGGCGAGCACAAAGAACGAATATTTCGAAATTCGACCTCTAAGGGGGTGAAAAGGGGTGGAATGTATTTCCGAAGGAACATCGTTAGAGTTCGAACCCGAAGGCCTATCATCGTGATTTTTACTTTAATAGGCCACTCGTAAAAATGCATATTGGCCAATTTAAGGATTTTTCGCAATTCAACATTTAAGGGAGTGAAAAGACCTTAAATGTGTTTCCGATTAACTATCGATATCTATCGAATCCTTTGGTATAAAGGGCTGGTATTCACCTCAAAATATTGCTTACATAAATGTCCAAAAAGTAGTTTCAGGATTTTTGAAATCGACCCCCAAGTAGTAAAAAAGGGCAAAATGTGTTTTTTATGAATCGTCTATATCTTTGAAACGTATTTGGCTAGCGTCATGATTTTTACTTTAATTTGTTACGTATACAAATGTCTACGACAGGACTCAAAAGACGTTTCGAAATTTTTTAAATACGGGGGTGAAAATACGTGAAATGTGTTTTCGATTATCCCTCCATATCTATCGAACCAATCGAGATATAGAAGTACTCTTTGCTTTAAATTGATGTTTTTGTAATTATCCCAAGTACCATTAAAATATATTTTCCGAATTCGGTCCTAAACCGGTTAAAAAGGGGGTAAAATTTGTTTTCGATTCACAATCGATATACATCGATCCCGCAGAGTTTTATATAGCGACGTGATTTTTGTTTAAGATTGATGCTTACTCAAATACCTGCAAAGTAATTTCAGGAATTTTTGAAATTGGCCACCTAAGGAGGTGAAAAGGGGCGAAAAGTGTTTTCAATTAACCGTCGATATATCTTGAATCCAGCGGGCTAATGTTTTTTATTCACGTCCACGAGACACCAATAATGTATTCTAAAACGTGATTCAAGGGTTTTTCGAAATTAACTATCGTAGGTGGTGAAAGACCTTGAATGTGTTTTAGATAAATCCTCGATATCTATCGAACCCGTCGAGATATACAATTAATTTTTGCTTCAGGACGATTGTTACAGAAATGATCGCAAAAGCGTTTTAAAATTTTTCGAAATTCGATATCTCAGTACCGTGAAGGGGTGATGTGTTTTTTTAGTAATTGATCGATTTTGATTCGACTGAACGGGCTAGCGACGTGATTTACACTTCAATTGGATACTTATACAAATGTCTAAGACGTGAATGTAAAATATTTCGAAATTCGACACACAAAAGGGTGAAAAAGTACAAAATTTGTTTTCCATCAACCCATGATATCTATCTAACCAGTAGCGATATTGAGGTGTTGTTCGCGTCAGAGTGATGCTTACGCAAGTATTTAAAAAAAATATATGTAATTGTTTTTTACTTTATAAGATAACGTGATTATTAGGAATAAAACTAAGTTGGTCAATATTCAAGGCAGACGATCCAAAATGCGGGAACGAGTAGCGAGAAATAACCTATACAGGAGTTTCACTCTACAGTAACCTATCGAGACGTGGTGTTGTACAACCTCTATAAGCCCAGGGCACATATAATTTATTTTTTAAAATTAAATTTTATTTTCATGAATTATTTTAACATTACGTGACGCAGTTGTTTGTTACTCAGGTCAATATTCCGGGAAGTTCCGGGCTCGAATTCCGTTAAAAGCTGTGTGCGAACGTTCAATTCTGACACACAAAAACTACAAGGCAGATCGAATTAGAGCAATTTACATGTAGTCGTTTAAAAGGGGTAAAATTCCAGTTCACTTTCCACTTCGGTTCCTCTACAACATCAGCTGACATATCGTCGGTAACCTGCCAAAAGTGATTAAGTCGTAAATGTTATTTTGTTTTAAAACACTATTAATTGTAGATACTAACAAAAATGTGGTAAGTTACTATACTGTGACACAACAGTACGAAAACGACGAATAGACTTTTAACTTGTGAAATTGTTCGTGAACAACATATACGTATTCCTAGCATTTTTATAATTTTATCTCATTTTGACTTGGTCACTTTTGGCAGTAAACCGACGATATGTCATCTCACTAATCTCAAGTTTGGGGCACCAAATACGCTTCAGCGAAACCTTTACCCACTGAAACTTTGTAATGGCAATACAGTTAAATTGAAGATTTTGAAAGTATATGATTGAGGGCACCGTCACCAATGGTTGTGCACAGGATAAACAAATGTTTTTAATGCGATTAACCTCTTACCTTAGGTGTCTGTAATCACCCCACAACGTCAAATAGGCAGGGCTATAAATAAGGCCCGGCGAGGTAGCTGTTAGTGGCAGGGACAAACTTAAGACAGCTTTTCGCGAGGACAGCTATAGCTACTTATCCTGCTGCAGATTTAGTTCAACTAGCCGCTTGGACATTCTAACACTTGATGACTGAAGTACCAATCTTGTGTACAAAGAGGTTTTTCAACTAAAGTAAATATTATCAATTACGAATAATACTCGCGAGCAAAGCCGCGGGGGACTGATAGTTTATATATATTAATTTACTATCGTGGTATAATCTGACATGTAGGCCCCACAAAGAATACTTTTAAAAAGTAGGATAAAAATGTATGAATGTTAATTTGCTTTTTACCAATCCTGCAATTCTTTGCCGTACATGTATTACAAATAATTCATTCATGTCCTAATATCTCATGTTTCTGCTGCTTCTCTTGGATTATTGTGCAATGTTGAATAAACAAGACTGTGCTGCCAATCTATTACAGTCCACCGACCCCCCGACCTACGGAACAAATTACAAACTTTTTCTTTGTCCTTAAACTGAGTAAAAGTATGCATAGTTCCCTTGTAAATTTGTATGTTAGTAAAATTACAAGGATATTCTTTGTAAGCAAATTTGAATCACTTATTATTCAGAGCCAAAGTCACAAGTTTGTCAAAAGTCAAAGTCTCTGGTATGTATTTACTGTAATAAATTAAGTATGCATACAACATACATGCTACAACATTAAGTTAAACAACTCAATTGTAATTTGTCTGTATAAAATGAAGAGCAAACCAAATGCAAGTTTAGTTGGTCATGTGATGGCTACTTGTATAAGGTAAACGATGAACTCTGTAATAACTTCATCTTGCTCGGTTCTACTAAACGATGGATCAAAATGTTCGTTGGACGCGATAAGTTTTAATGTAATTTCTGACTGATCTGTACAAAGAAATTTCACCAATGCGAGAACTTATTAATACTGGTGCTCTGTATGTTTACAATTTACTTGAGGTGGGTGGGGGTGGCAGGACAGTAACTGATTGTTTGAATTTTTGTATGTTAGGTGCTGTACGCATGCTACAAATTACTACCGTGCCTTGAGAAAAATACTGAAACACACATCTCAAATTCGTTTCAATATGTTCGCAAATACGTACTTTTACGCAACAATTTAACACATTCCAATTGTGCCAACGTACAAAAAGTCTCTTGGCTAAGGACGGAAAGCCACTGTTCCTACGTCCTCCGACACAACTACAGACTGTATGTAGTACTTCACAATGTACTAGTGGCGTGTAAAGTAACTCATAGGAACATGCAGTGAGCTTCGCTACATACCTTCCACCAATAAGATTGCACGGTCGTCCCTGTAAGTCCCGTAGTAAAATGGGTCGGCGGGTATCTTGCACGGCAGTTCGCTGCTTGGCTCGTTGTGACATTTGACTAACTCTTCAAAGTCGTCCTTGTACCTCGGAGCTTCTAATGCGCGTGGAAGAACTGCTTGTACAATGTTAGTACTTCACGTTTCGTTTTAGAGCAAGCAGTTGATTTCATTTACTTGAGTATATGTAGATGAAGAAGAGTTTAAACTGGCGTTTCTGCAGTTCTTGTAGACTCCTACAAACCAGTCCTACTGTGCATCAGAAGATAACAATGGAACAACAGCTCAAAGTATACTGCTGGAAACACCTAACTATGTTCAAGGTTGTGTGGTGCAAGTATTTATTGCTGCAAGTCTAATGTGTACATGTTCGGCAGAAGGAATACTCTCTTCAGTACATTATGAGCATTGTTGTATTGTTGCTCTGCAAGTATACTTGTATTCAGTAAACACATGTGTATGTCACACACGACAAGGGTCAGGCTCTACAACAATCCTTCATACTAACACAGCTACCAACTTACTGTATTAAAACTAGTATTATCACGGGTGTGTACAGACCATCTAGTTGCACGAGTCTTGGTAACGAAACTGACATCACAAGTAGCTTGCACATTCCAACAAAATCATTATTTTATTTTTCTGTGCAGTTTCAGCAGGGATATGTACAACTTAAAACCATCATCCATTATTTCCACTGCTTTCACAACATCTTTTTTATTTCTAAGCGAGAGCAGATATCACAAAACTGGTAAACAGTTTTGCTGAAAATAATTTTTACTGTGTAGTCTAATTTTTTCTAGACAAAAAAAAAAGGTTCCATAGATTTGACAAATCAGTTCATTAATGAGAATTTCCTTAGCTAATTAGTTGAAATCATTGTGTATTTTGCCTCATAAAAATTAGTTAACATAATGCACACTGTTATCAACAAAACTTTGCATCAGTAGTTCCAACTTCTGTTCTCGTTTAGGATAAAAAGACTATGGCAACTGTAGTAGAAATGGTAGAGATGTCGTGTGGATCAACAGATCAACTTAATTTACTTTTATCTACGAAGACAAAACAAACTTGAAACAACACGTTAATTATAAAAATTCAGCATGCATGTTTCGGGCCTCTCAAAACGGCTACAGTTCTTGCAGTCATGTCGTATTTCCATGCTGATCGTTAATGAACAGTTGCAGTACTAGTAATATAACACTGCTCCTTACATACACACATACATACAGCAAAGTGTGACGTCACTGGGTGTAGTGTCTCACGGTAGACACGTGACATCACCAGTTCAGTTTACTGTTGCTTCGTAATAATAGACCTAACTATTGTGTACTTTGACGTACTAACATAGGTCGTTAAATAATGCCTGTTTTACAATCAGAGCTTGTCTATTACCTGTGATAAGGTCAACACTGCTCCTCTCCTGCAATGCTAAAAGTGAAATAATTTACTCTTCAAATTAAATTTCTTTCATCTAGTTTGCTACGGTAAATTATTTTCATTTATATCAGTGATTTCTAAGCAAAAACATAAACAGGTTAAATACTAGTATATGTGTACCAGTGTTGTGTGAAGATATGAAGCCATAAAGTCAACTTGTCTACCGTGTACACCGCAGTGACGTCACACTGTGTGCTGTATGTATGTATGTATGTATGTATGGAGCAGTGTCATATTACGAGTCCTGCCGTTCATTACCGACCAGAGGCAGAGTGGAAACACGAGATGATTGGCTGTAGCGTAGCAGTGGTGTGGGTGAAGGGCCGACAACAGCGACGTGTTCAGTTGCAACAACCTGACTCTTCTCTCTACACTCGCCGGCTTCTTTATTCATCATGTTGCACACTAGTACAACTGGCCTTTTATTTTCTCATAATGCACTGACAAATAACTGTGTATTATTTCGAAGCCCAGTTTCCAGAGGAATTCTTACTGGATCTACAATGATAGTTTTTGTTACAAACGAAAAGTATGCGTATGTTTATAACTTTAAAACTTTATACAGATGCGGCAACCTAACTTCCTTTCTTAACACGGCAATAAGAAAGTTTCATGTTTAATATTTATAATGTAGGCAGTAGGCACATAAATAAAGTTTGGTTTTACACAGGTTTGAGAATCAAATCTGGTAGGTAACGCCCCCCATTATCCATTCGCTGAGTTAGCCGATTTCTGTCGTTTCTCATGACACTTACCAGCATAGCAGAGGGTAAGTTGGTAATTACTTCCCGGATGTTGGCCTTCAGGACGTGTAGGGTCCTCGGACGGTTAACATAAACGCGGGATATCAAATCACAAGGGGTCAAATCTGAGGAACGGGCTGGCCACTTCAAATCGCCAGTTATTGAGATGAGTCGCTCCGGGAAGTGTTCCCTCAAAACAACCATCGATGCCTCTGAAGTGTAGACCGTTGCTCCGTCTTGTTGGAACCAGATGTTCCCTATGTTCAGTTCATCAAACTGCGGGGGGGGGGGGGATGTCAATTCCCGCCCTGCTAACACATCTACAACCCCAATGTCGCGTATTTCAAAACGGGAAGTAATGTTATCGCACCCCGGATTTGTACTATTAATTTAGGGAAATTAATTTCTAATAATTGGTTTTATTCTGCGAAGGAAAATGAACTTAATTAGTATTAGTAAAATAACTTAATATGTAATAATAAAAAATAGAAGCACCCACATTCGCACCTACGCCCACACGCTTATTAACCACAGTTGTACCTATGCCCATGTGTACAAAGTTCTGTTGCTTAAGCTGCGATTAAGATGGTCAGTGATCTTAGATTACTGAAGACTGCATCGTATGAACCAGTAATTTTCATGATTCAGGTCTGGTAATTGTACTTTAGCGAGATCTTGACAAAAGAATCTTGTTAGGTTAAGTAGAATAGTGAGGTATTGCTGTTCTTAAACATAGCAGAAGTTAAAATTATGTAAAAGTATAATATTTAATAACCACAATAATTGCTAAATTGCCATTTTAACAAATATATAGTTAGTCATGTTACATTAATCGACACACCAATTTTAATTAAGGCTAGATTTAGAGAAAAACCTAGAAATTTTTGAATAATTAGCAAACTTATATACTTCCAATGTGATGTACTGTTATTCATAAATGAATGTTATTAAATGTTCAGGTGCTTGCAATAAAAATTACTACAAACTCTGTTTTCCCGACTAGCATGTTGTTACTGTCCTCTGCGCCTCGGACCGTTAATATACTATGCTTTGTCGATATTGTTCTCAATTATATTATGCCCGCTAGACTCAGCAATATTTCTATCTGGTTGATGTCGAAGGTTACGTGAGCGAAGACGTCAACTGTCTGCCAGCTAACCGCGACGATTTCCAATACTTTCCGAATATAACCCGTAGACGTCTCAACGTATAAACCAATGATAACTTGTGGCATCACCCCGGCCTGCCATACTTCGCGGCTCATTAACGTCTGAAACTATACTCGAAGTCGTCCCGACGCCTAACCAATGATAACTTGTGGCATCACCCCGGCCTGCCATACTTCGCGGCTCATTAACGTCTGAAACTCTACTCGAAGTCGTCCCGACGCCTAACCAATGATAACTTGTGGCATCACCCCGGCCTGCCATAC
>PNEQ01104697.1:0-79059 GCA_003012365.1 Medauroidea extradentata
GGGGGGAGGTTCTAAACCCCCCCCCCCCCCATAAGTCACAAAACAATTGGGGAGAAATTATATTAAAATATTTAAAATGTTTGACCAGTACAATGTTCTATGTTCCGTAACTTCAAAATGCTAAATCAGCACTATTTTACACCTTGAAGTCCAAATTTTCCCCGGGGAAGAACCCCAGACCCCCACTTTAAAGAAGTCGTCGGTGTGTTCATTATATTATTCTCAGGATAAATCCCCCTCTTACACATATTCTGGTTACGCCACTGAATCTGATTGTCTTTGCCAAAGCAGACATCAAAACTGTGTTGTCTGCCGTCGTGGCGAATATTTCTTTTATTTTATTTGGTTGTCAATATTTTATTTTACCCAACTTCATTTACGAGATTTTATGTTTTGTATGTATCCTCTCGACTAAAGAATTCGCTGCATATTTCTGTACCTCAGAGGCATAAGACACTATATCACAAAAACTATTTTTTTCAGGAGAGCAGTTTTAAGAGTGCGACTCGTGACTGAATTCAGCTATTAAATAACCAACAATGTGGGTTTTGACACAGTACATACTTTGTGCTGTATGTCACTAGAAAACACTTAAAACTGTGGTAATATTTATGGTAAAAGGTGAATATTGAGAAAATGTGTACATAGTGTCTTATGCTTCCGATGTACAGATTTGTGTTTTCTAATTCTCTGCGGTATATCTACATGGAAGTGGAGGTATGTCCATAAAACTACATCCAGTCGTGCGCTGCGATTGCACAAGATCAAAACAAAATAGGTGAATTATTAACAACGTGGTTAAACAATTCGTTTCAAATAGTTGCGAGTTAGTGAAGGTGCGCTGTACAGTGCTATTAGTGAAAATGTGCACTTATGAAAGGTTTAAGTAGCCGCGTGGCAGCTACAGTCAGGTCAGGAAGTACAGTGCTGGTAGCTGGTTGTCCTCGAGGAAGCGAACAATGGCCGGCCATCTGCAATGTAAAGCAGGCAGACGCGACCCTACATCTGTAGTGTTGACCTTGTCGGCTCTCAGTCACAGAGAAGTGCCAGTCACGACATCTAACTGACTGACTGCTGGATGTGTTTCAATTATCGCTGTCTCTTCACCTGCTCCGCAAGGCGACTGCAAGGATCTCTTATACAAGGTTTCATCATAGAGTTACTGCACACTGTCTGGACATAACCTCTACCTTATCACTAGCCGAGTACACATTACAATATACTACACATGTGTATATTAAATATACAGGGCAATATTCAAGGAGCTGATAGCACTGGTCATTGTGATCAAAAAAGTTTAAATGAACATGGGGTCAATATGGGACGATTGTCGAGATAGCCCCATTTGAATGTAAACATTGGTAAGCTCTCATTTATGTCCCTCGTTTCAGTTGCAAGGAAATTGTAATGCGTAATTAATAACACACTAACACTTTTTTTCTTCATAGCTGTAATAACAAGAGTATATTACATAACCATTTTGGTTCATGTCATGTCAAACACAACGTTCAAGTTCTCTGTCCACATTATTAAAACATACACTCGGCAAAAAAAAGTGTTACTGAATTATGATAAGAAGTTCATATTGTATCCGTAAAGGTGACATTATTTGTCAGTTACCTCACAGATTATGAAATAGGGCCCGGCGCACTTAGACCGTGAAATAGGGCTTACTATACTTTAGTTTAACCAAACATCAACGATCTCCGACACCATGACAATCCGAAGAGAAAATGAGTTCTATAAAAACCACATGTCGCTTCTGTATTACTTAATTAGTTCTGTGATAATACGTGCTGTATATGTATAGGTCAACTGTGAATGATTGCATTTCAAAAACTTAGGCTCGGGTCCACTTGAGTGGACGGATGATCGCAGATCTTATGAGCCTTCCATTATAGCTACAGATCGTATGTGTTTGGTGTCAACTATGTTGTTTGTCTGCTGCTCCAGTGAGTGGACAGTTGAACATCAGACACGGCAGCGCGGTAATCACTAACTGCATTCTTCAAGGTATGATGTTGAGTAACGGTTGTCAAGTACAAATTTCGTGAACAATCAACTTCTCGGCTTACGAGGCTGAGCCGCGTCATAGTGGTACAGTGCATCGGCCTTAGCTTCTCGTATTGCAGCAGACAATCTTCAGGGAGTTATCAACTGGTGTAATAGTTCAAATTAATTGAATTATTTGAAACATCGGTGTACTGCACCACTACGAGCCGACAGCCATTTTATCAAACATGGCCACGAGAGCATGTAAACATCTTCGTAAACAATTTTTAAGGACAGTGATATTTCGCGAAAGTTTTCTTAAACATGGCATATTTAATAAAATGCAAGCCCGCTACGTTTCATGGTTGGTTGGGCAATGATTCAGTACAAGTCAAATATCTGCACTTCAGTAAATGTTGCTCAGCGACCATATTGTAAACGGGAACCATTTATCCTTCAGTCAGCATCCAATGGCTTAATATATACTGCTGGTGATAGCACATCGTATGATTTATTCACCAAAAAGCATTAGCTGTGCAGTATACGAAATCTAAGATCTTTTTAAAGGACTTCTAAAACTGTCCTGTCTCTACCCATGACTATTCAGGCACTCAAACCCAGGACCTCTTAGTGATGTGTTGAAGACTTGGTGTAGGTCTGAATGCAGACGGAAGGCTTGTTGGAGGGTCACACACAGGAAGATGAAGAGGGGAAAGGAATCATGAAGGACCAACCAACCTCCAGTAGTTAATGTGCCAGCTAGTAAAGGTTACGTGTTCTCTTCACACACACAGAGAGAGGCAAGGAGGAGAATAAATTAAGCCGTCCAACACGCCGCGCCGTTGTCACTAGGTCAATGTTACGAGGCTTGCTATTGGCCGTCGCTCCGGGGGCAAATATTGGCCTGCCTCTTTGGCGCGCAAAATTCGTCTGCACGATCCGTTGACGCCTCAGTGCGACATAGAAGTGTCTACAGACAGGACCTCCTCCGTGAATATCTCCAGGCATCACTCCTCATCGACAAGGTACGTGTGTTTGTGCTGGGACTGTACTTGCTGGAGTCGCTTTATACGTTACTGTACTTGCCTGAGCGCATTGTTTCAATTGTTTATGTTCACATCTGCAGCTCTGCAACATAGTCAGTGATTGGATGGCGTCAACTCTCGGTGTCTTAGGCTTCTGCCCGGTAAACACAGGTGTGTTGTGCCGCAGTAACTGTATCCTGATTGGTACATTCAAATAAGCGACACCTCTTCTCAAATACACACTGCCAATGACAATGAAACACAGCTGCAGATGTTTATGTGAGATAATGAAACAAGTTGGTCCAAAATTCTTTCCGCCAAAAATCCGTGGTTATGTTTATGAGCTGCATGTGAGGACAGATAAACGAAATACTCCACAACATGGTTCATACACCATGCATGCGATTGCTAGATTGCTTCTTCCTGTTTGTACCCCCAAAACTTTTCGTTGGTTGTGCGAACCTTTGATTAAAACGAACTAAATCTACAAACACGAGTACAGCAGTTTATACTGTCCCATAAAACGCGAATCTAACAGATACAGAGCTCTACAGCTATTGGTTGAGCAAGAGTAGTTTTCATTTGTTAGTCTGCAAACAAGAGTAGATGCCAACTTCCAAAACGTCACGACATTCTCGCTTAAGAAAAATTATTTTCTTCTGTATCTTGATATAGTTATGTCTAGTTTCCAGACTATGACTTCGTCGGTATGTCACTCTGGCTTCTGGGTAATCTTGTCACCGGTTTGGCAACGCTCTGTAGGCTACTGTCTTAAGCGAGATGACCTGGAATTTTGCTGTTTTGCTTGTTTTTCATTAGGTTATTTGTTTAGGAACTTTTGCTGTTTTTATTTATTTTTGTTATTTGACATAATTTATTTAGTGTTTTCTAGGCTTCTAGGCTTTATTTATTTTATTCATATATGAGTTGACTACAGCTGAACTCGAATTGTTTGATTGATTGTATTTGTCTTTTCCTTGATTTTCTGAGGTGACATTTTCTTTAACGTTCTATAGTGTACAGTATCTATGTGTTTGCGAGGACATTTTACTATAAGATGCGTCGAATATTCTTAAATTGTGTAGTCACAATACTAACATTTGTAGTGTCGAGTTGACAGCGCATCTATTACCATAACTATATTTAGTGTCTCTCACAATGCTATAAACTTAATTCTGAGGCAATAAAGAATATCGTGCAGTAAACGCAACTGAACTGAACAAAATTTCTGTGACATTGTTACACTTAATTTTGTAATCAAGATTTTACACGAAACGCAACTTGCAACGTGCGTTACCTGCTTTTGAGATGACGTAGTTGGTAAGAAACAAAATACACACAAAGCTACTTTACCAGTGGTTAGCTTATTTATGCAGCAGGTATAGTAACTATCTCTGTCGATAGTTGCGTTGATGTCTAAATAGTGTCAAATGTATTCTATATATTATATAGAAAACATCGTTCTCTGGCAAATTTCTGTTTTGCATTCAAATTTTTCTTTATAAGAGCCAGTATAAATACGAACCTTTGCCTACAACAACGCAAAGAAACGGCGGGATTTTTCCTGAACAAACTTGTCCGTTTAAAATTATGTTATCTTCCTGCGTCACGTAGAAATAACCTTACGTGATGACACAGCACGAGATCAAAAGGAAATGTTCATTTTAATCAAGTTAATAATGTAACTTCTTAAAATACAGTCCTCTTAAATAGTGGCAAACTTTTAGTAAACTGGCCAAAAGAATTAAAGAAACTATAAGGTTGAACAATTGCAAACTGTCAGTTTTCAAAATTTTAATGATTAAATGTTATTATTACCTGGATGAATGTGCAATGTGTGTTTGTGCCTATTTGCTCAATTTAATTCAGCTTATTAATAATCGTTTCTAAATTATTGACAATTTTGATAAAGTCAGTTTTCAATTATTAACTTGTAATTTAATTGTAGAGGTAAATTTAAATTGTTCTTATAGGTGTAGATTTTTTATTTGTAGATATAAAATTTCTTTAATGTTGTGTTAGCAGTGTGAATTGTTAGTACGACATGTCCTAGAACATAAATTATATGAATTCACAGATGAAAATAAATACAATACAATAGGATACGTTACCGGAGGAGAGGTTTGAGGTTAGGTTGCGTGGCGCCGACTGTGTTGATGAATGTACTGTGCAGATGTGGTGAAGCTAAGCCGCAGCACGTACCTAGTGTTTCACGGTGGTGTAGGTTAGCAAGACAAAGGAACGTCGTATTTATGTGATGTGCTGTAACTCAGCCTCCATAGAGCACTATGCACTGACAACCCGCAGAGTTTATTATAGTCGTGTCTGTGCCACCATTCAACTTGTCTGCCACTTGTACGTATCTTCGCATCATCGTTGTTCACTCCAGTCAGTCTAATAATTCACTAGCTGTTGCCCGAGTCTTCTAGCACGTGGTTTTCAATTAAATGCAGTGATATACTTAGTACAAGTACTTGGCAAAGCCACTCAAAGAAAGGACGTGTTTGTGTCTTAAATATGTTTACTAAATTGGTTTTCTGACCCATTATGAATCACAGTCTCTTTGAGTCGTACAACAGTTCAATATAATTACTCCAAAAATATCTTAAGCAATTTGTAAAAATATGTATTTATATTTTCAATATATTTTCAAAAACTAATTTTTTCTCAATAAAAAGTTGCATTTAAAATTAGATAAAAATAATAATTAAAACTGTACAGCACTTAATATTTAATATAAGTAGTAATACATATACTAGTAATAATATTAAATTTAATAATTTACGGTACACATTTTTTTTTAAATTTTCATGTTCGAAAATCTAAAAATTCAAAATGATGAAGGGTTAATAATGACCGACTCTTGTAAATTTTTGGGGTTGCCACGTTCTGCCTCTGTGCCCATCCCCTTATTATATTACCTTCACGAACACACGTTGCCAATGTTTCACCGCAATAGGATAAATTGTATAGGAAACACATGCGTTACAGGCACACGGACATACGTGTGTATATACATAATGAATATATACACATATGTATATACTATACATACACACAGATATGTCTGTAATGTATATCTATGTGTGTCCTTTCAGGTCAGTTTAATTTTACTATACAGTCTTCATACTGATGGGGATCAAATTCTGTTGAACTTTTAACTTCGTTTATTTGCTCCATTCCACTAAGCTATTAATATTCATATGTGACCTCTTAAATAGTCTAAATGATATTTATACAATTTCCTTAAATTAAAAAAAATAAGCAACCGAATCCTGGAAATCCCCTAGCCTAATGCTTGTAGCGACTGAAAAATTTTCAGTTGCACAGGACAACTTAATGTTGTTTCAAATATTATTTTTTGTAAATAAGTTGTATTGAATCGATTCATTGCGAATAAATTGGTCGTTATAGTAATAGTTTAAAAGATTATAATTTCGCACGTAATTATTTTGAGAAAAATCTTTGTGGACACACCGTTACTTGAACCTGTATCACTGCGTTTAGATATCGCGAAACTTGCCCATAAAATACCTTAAAATATACTTTATATGTGTATTAATTCAATGCACAGTTCAACTACATAACGTGCTTAGTTTTTAATCACTCAATTAATATGAATATTTACTTTATTGCAAAAAAACATTCCCGAGGATGTTATTAGTGTATAACTGTATAGTTTCCGACAAACCCACGATACTGGTAGGCTTTTTACAAAAGAATCCTTGTCACTTTTAATTTCACCAAGAAAAGTTTGTACATTCACAATCATTTGTAAAACTACATAGAAATGCCTTGTTATTTTTTCAAAACATTTTTACAGTCTGGTGCCTTGTGTCTTGTAGAAGCATGGATAAGACGTCACTTCCAGTAAAAGTCTCTTCAAACGCTTATCTTCCTTTGAAAAGCAAAATCTGTTAAACTAATTGACGAAACATTTCCCAGTTGGTTACGAAAATGTAATTCTTTTAAGTAGTTAAAAGGTTGTTGAATTAATCTGGATACCAACACCAGACAATAGTGTGCTAATTACAAACGCAAGAATGCAAAAAGTAGCCAAGCAACATTGTATTCAGTATCATAGAAATTTTTTTTTTTTTTTTTTTTTTTTTTTTTTTTTTTTTTTTTTTTTTTTTTTTTTTTTTTTTTTTTTTTTTTTTTTTTTTTTTTTTTTTTTTTTTTTTTTTTTTTTTTTTTTTTTTTTTTTTTTTTTTTTTTTTTTTTTTTTTTTTCGAAATTCGTATTTAATCAATTTTTGACGTACTGCAATTTTTGCTTTCCCAGTGTATTTTTGGGTGTGGCAACAATAATTTGTTCTTTACTGAGAAGTTATTTTTAGGCATTGTAAAGTTGGCAGCGTAAATTTTAAATTCAGCTAAATTCAGTATGATTAAAATAAAGAAATTAAATGTCGACATTTGAAGGGCCATTAACAGCTCATGGCGGATGTTGACACAGGTCGGTGGGTTGTTGACGGGGAATTCTTCTCTGCCTTGTCCTTGCATTCCTGTGTCGCTCCATCTGTACTTCAGACGAGGAGCTGCTTGAAGCGCCCTCCAGTTGCTGTCTCCTCTCCTCACCAAGTACATTGACTTGACAGCGGTCCTCACTATTGTGACGTTGTTAACAACTGCCGTTACCTCACGCCGTCTGCTTCGTCTCTAGATATACAACAAATATAGCAGAAGACTTCCACACTAGTCAACTACACTAGCTCACAGGATAAACAAGCACATCGCAAGTCAGCTTCATACACTTGTCGCGATCTCTGCCGTCTGCTTGTTTACGTCGGCCGCCATGTTGTAGCTGTGTTTGTACAACTTGTGTGTGCCTCGTGAAAGCGTGTTGGGCATGCGCCTGAACATGCACTACGATGTAATACACGACGTGCTATATCTGTGGAATGTGAGGTCTGGAACCAGCGTAGTTGCTATGCACTGTATCGCAGTGCTACTTGTTCTGAATTAGGCACGGAATTCTGTACTGAATTATGGGTAGTTAAGTAAATACACAGGAGCTAAGACAAACCGCTGTTTGGGGGTCACATTACGACGAGCACGTGTGTGTTAACCAAACACAATACAATAATTAGCCTACGTAATGATGCCTCTGGTCCAGACAAACATATAGTTAATCACTTTGATTATCTACATAGAATATTTGCATCACACTCTGAGACGTTTTCATCATAGTAGAATCCTGTTACAGCATTTTCCAATGGACCTGTGAAATAAAAGAATTATATGAAGACAAACAAGAAGCAATCAATAGTTTCACATCTACAACTGGATATCACACAGACGTAACTTCTAGTTTCATAGTTCACGTGCTGTAAATCATCTTATAATTAGACTAAATTATGCTGCAGTCACTAATACCACTGTGTACACGTATGACTCTCCCCCAAACATAAACGTGTTTTCTCACTCTAAAAAATAATAAATAAATATTGTGAAATTTACAATGATTTTCTTTGTACTTGTACAAGGATTTGTAAAAGTAAAAAAATTCAATTTTAAATAATTCGTTTGCAAAGTTACGAATGTAAAGTTTGTAATACTACAAAGGAATTCCTTGTACATATATACCGACAATTTCTGTCCTTAATTTTTTTTTTTTTTTTTGTAAAAATGACAAGGCATTTCTTTGTAGTTTCACATAATTTTGTGAAAGTACGAAATTTCCCTTGCAAACTTATTTTCTTGTAAAGTTACAAGGATTTTCCTAGTTAAAAAATATACACTTTTTTGTCTACCAGAATCACATTTTCGCGGAATTACACAGGTATACAAAATCACATATTTTGTAGCACGTTTCTCTGGAATACAGTGAATTTTCATAGTGAGTGCATACTTTAAAATAAAAAATTTTAAATATGGTTATCACAAAACTTATTATACAATATGTATAGAGATATAAACTTAAATCAAAGAGTACCGAAGTCAAAGTGGTCCCGGGGGCTGATTGCCTTTGTGCGGGATGCGGGTTCGAATCCCTGCTTATTCTTAAGGCGGTTTTTATTATCAAAATAAATCCATGTAATATTGAGTTATTTAATTGTTTTAATACATCAGCTAAGTATCGTTATAAAATAAAACAAGTATTTAAAATTTAAACTTTCCTTGTTGAAAGTACAACCACAAGAATATCCATGTAATTTTATGAACATATATATATATATATATATATATATATATATATATATATATATATTTTTTTTTTTTTTTTTTTTTTTTTTTTTTTTTTTTTTTTTTTTTTTTTTTTTTTTACAAAAGCAACATGTGTAGTTTTACAAGGGATTCCTTTGGAAACTGGGTTTCTATAGATTTTGTTTGCAAAAGTACAAAAAAAAATTACCGTTTGTAGTTGTCTCTAATTCATAGCTTAATTATTATGTATAAAATAATACTGTTAAGAAAAACTTTGCCTTAGTTACGGTTATTGCCTGAGCAACAAATATTGGTATAGGCAGGAAATGAAATGTGCAACTATTTAAGTAAGCAGGAAATGTAATCATTATGGCTAATAGAAGAATGGCGCGCCCGATTAAAAGTGATGTTATATGCGGGGAAATGTTATTATATGTTGAAATGTTGTAACCGGGTTGTACTGTGTTAACATATGAATCAGTACAAGTGTTGACAACGTTTACAAGTATTTGCAACACAATGTGAATCTTATACCAGTTGCTTCATCTCTTGAATTTTTATCACCTTCATGAGTAATTCAATTATAGATCATACAGGATAAAATGAGAGCTAAAGATTTAGCCTTTGAAAAAAAAATCACTACAAGTTACTGCAAATAATTTCATATTAACAATGATTACCTTATCTGTTGTACGGTTGGCAATGATTTGTCCAATGTAGTTCCGAGTATTTTCCGACTTAAATGCAACCATACTGAAATATAAGGAACTGAGTTCGACATATTTGTTTTTTTTATATAGGCCTAATTAATAAACTTATTTTTACCAAATTGTACAGATTCCTACCGACTGCACAATTTTACCTTACACGAGCAAACATTGAGGGATGTTACAGATTTCCCTTCCCTACGTGCCGAAAGATACGAATTGGCTGAAAATAGAACGTTAGCAAGGTTTTTCTGAGTGCTCACTTTATCCCGAACCATCCATACGTTCCTAACCTGCAGTATACAGAGCCTCGTAACTGGAATATGGGAAACATATCCTTGACCGAAGATTGCCGAGATTCCGCACCTCCGTGTCTGTCAACTTATGCAACGAAACATAAACGTTACAGTGAAATAATAACAAATTGAAGTTGTATATATATATATATATATATTTATTTATTTATATACACACACACACGACTAATGCAGCTCTTTTAATAGTCAGTGTTATTTGAATGTAGTAACGAAAAATTATACAATGAACGTGGCAATTCTGAGACGTATTTCAACAATCATTGTTGATCTGCTATTTCTGCTATTACCGTTGAACTGCATTCCCATGTCACACAATAAATTAGCGCTACTTATTTATTCTGTGCCCATTTACCAATGTAGATTGCATATTTATTTAACTGGTTAATGTTGCATTAGATTTTGTTTAATAATGCCAAACGCCTATGTAAGTGTTGTTGTATCTTGTGTATGTAAATACTAAATTCACCTAGGAAGTATATAATAATAATAATTCACAAATAAAAACGATAAAAATAATTCGTATTAAAAGGAAGCTGCGGAGTTACAAATAATTAAAAATGAAAATTGTGTTAAATTGTGTGTTCTGAAGATGGTATTACGGAGGAGGAAATTGTAGCCTACTTCGGTCGTCTTTGGTGAAAATCAAGTTATCGTTGTTTTAAACGAGAGTTCCGACTGTTGCAATATGTTGGGTTGTATAATTAATCTTACTTGAGGTAAGGCTTAGTTTTTACAAATAGCGTGAGGCTGTAAGGAGGGAAGGAAGTAAGGACTCGGTAGAGCAGACTTGTCCTCGACTGATGACCTTGAATGGCCCAAGTTGTTGCCCTCACAGCCAGGCAAATATTGACATAGTCAGCCTCCATTACCGCGCACTAGCGACGACGCGGCCAGACAGCTTACATGTCTTGGTCTCATGAATGAACACACACACACTAACACAACACTCTTACAAGTCCAAGCGCGTATATTTACATACGTCCACTTGGCACGCCAGGTGGCCAAGCTGCTTGCCCTGCCATCTAGGAGCTCTCTACTTATTCACACGTGATCACGATGAACAAGGATTCTTTGTTCCATCATTGTCAGCTGCGACCGAAGCACAGCCATTATTAAGGTGGCCGCCTAGCTGAAAGTATTGTGCGCGTTCGAGGCCTGGAAGTGTGGAAGCTATAAGGACGACATAGCTCGCACATCAAGCCTCACACTAGACTCTAGGTATAAGTCACAGAACTGCCGTGCATGTCTTCTCTCTGACAACTACACTCTATGAGGCGTATATAAAGATATGTTATACACTTATATACCTTTGAAAATATTCTGCACCAATATTTACATATGTTTAAAAAAAAACGCAAAACTCCAATTTTCGTTATTTTTGGCAGCTAGGTAAATATGCTTTAATGAATAGTGGTTAACGTTAAGTGCATATACACGCCTGTAACGTTCTTCAAATAATATTCCTAAGAAGACATATCTCATATGCGATTAGCGATTTTCGAATAACCTGGTAACGGCCGACTCTCTCTGCACATCTCTCGTAGACCTGGACAGTCAGACACCTTAAGGATGTGCCCGAATTATCTTTGTGTGTGTGTGTGTAGACATATGTACTTGGCACCACAAGCGCCATCACCAAGTACAGGATGTTTAAGAAGTTGGTAACTGGTGATAATATGTCTAATAATATTCAGTATTCATATACGTAGTGCAGTTTAACGATTGCCATGTGGATCATGTTGCTGTGTAAGATAGCCCAAGGAGGGAAATATGGTTCGAATGAAGCTAAAAACACAGTAAATTACTAACACTTCACCCATCTATTTACCATTTTTAAACATCAAGTATACACTAGCATTGTCCGAATTCTCTATATAGTACACAGAGCCTCTATTTTCGACACGTACATGAAGTACTTGTGTGTTGCAGCATTCTAGCTTCGGCTGCCATATTGGTTTGAGGTGATCATAATGGTTTATGAAGGTTATGTAGTACTCCAGATAAAACTTCGTAAGTACCCACGGCCTTAGAAGAACAGGTAAGGGTATTTGCCTGGAAACTTGACCCCCTTGTTGTTTGGCTGCAGTTCGCCAAGTTACCGAGAGTGTTGTGCGTCTTTGGCGCTGAAATCAGGGCTGTCGGGCTTAAACTCTGCCCACTTCTCTCTCACTTTTTTTCCTGTGTTTACGTTATAAAGATAAACAATTTATCAAAATGTATTTTTTATCAATTTATGAAATACTTCCTTCGCTCATAATCCTCAACCATGGCTCCATCAATCTTTATTTACTTTATAATGTAAACAGTGGAGAAAACTGGGCGGAGTTTGAGTCCGACCACCCTGATTGCAGCGCCAAATACACACAACACTCTCGGTAACTTGACGAACTACAGCCAAACAACAAGGGGGTCAAGCAAAATACATTGTTAGATAGACGAGTGTCCAGACCTGTTCTTCTACAGCCGTGTAAGTACCTAAGTACTTTCGTAATGTATGTAATTTATAGCCTATACAAATAAATGTACGACATCAATTTCTCTTTGTACTCTGTAAATATTTTCCTGGACAACTACTACATAATTTATACTTTTTTTATAAAACTTTACCTGGTGTATTGTTTGTTTTTTAATTTTATGATTTTAGCGCTAGAAAGTTTCCAAATACTGTATTTTTTTAAATTTTAGCCTATTCCGTAAATAGTTCTAAATATATTCACCTGAGCATTTGTTTTCTGTGCTACGCCAGTTATGGATATTTACACCAGAGTCTAATATGGCCATGTACTGACCAATCTGAATAATCTCAGCTAGCTTATGTTTGTACCTAGCAGGTATATTTTGACTATTCAGATATAGCCTTAATGTCTTAGTTGCCGTCATGTTTTACTCGCTCATCACTTGTGCAGTGTAATTATCTGATGTCTTTAACTGCGGCATTATTCCTCTCTCGCCTGTCTGTGCGCACGACCTTGAGTGTCGCCTACAACTAACGAGGCTAGTAGAGGCTACGTATAAGCTTTGGTGGAGGAGGGGGCGTAGACCTTGGTGGTGTGTACACTAGGTGCAGCTAGCTGGGTGCAGCGAACATCTCTCACCTCTCTATCTCTTGTTGACTCTGCTACACTGACAACACTCACTGTCTAGTGACAACTACACACCAAGGACATCACAGTCGCTGCAACTAAGGTTCATTCTACTTCAGGTTCGGGAGAGTTTGGTACAGGGAACATTTCTGCCGCCAGTTTCGCTGCTATCACTAAGGTACCATCAAATACGAAACCTTAGTCAAACAAACTGAAATAGGCTTGTAAATGACAGAAGTCATTTAACTTCATTTTAAAGTGAAAAGAAACCAATCTTACATTTTTAAATTATCAACTTCACGTAACTTAAAATTCAGGGAAGCTCTGTGATTGGTCAGTCTGCAACCATAACCGTTACCAGCTCTCAGGCGGCAGAAATTGTTCCTGCGACTAACTTGTAACATTGATGTTTCTAACTTGGTAGAATTAACCTAACTACAACCAGCCAGCCAGTCATACCACCAAGTCAAGTAATAAGTACCAACCGTCCCGGCATGCATTGCAATGCCCATACAATGTTTTGGGCACAGCATTCTGTGCTCCTCTACACAGTTTTGCAGAAACCTTCCCGGTTACACTCACAATAATCCACCAAAGTTTCTTCGCTATCAGATGATGGTATAGGAGACAGTACGTTACAAACAAATAAATGAATGTCTGAATACAGTATCACATTAAACGCAGGAAGTCGCAGGCAACAGTTAGTGAGTTATAGACCTTAGAAGCAACCATATTACATAAATACGTACCTGCGTGTAACTGAAGCGAGCAGTAATCACTACTCACACGCCGTAAATACTTCATAGAGTGGCGATCTCCATGGCCGCTTCTCAGTTCGCACGTTTCCCTTGTAATTAGAAGCGTCGCGCGAGATGCTGTGTAATTACACCGGGAATGTTGCTAACACATTTCTGTTGGTACTTGTAGTCTTGTAATAGCGTGTGTACAGGTTGGTAGACCGTATGTACACTACTACACTGCAGTACGACACTGCACGCTCCTTTCAAGTGTTCCACTTCACCTGCTGGTTTTACTATACATATTATTGTAATAAACAAGTAATATAATGTAACTATAGAGTGGACATTGTCATTGATTTAAGTGACAATCGACACCGTATTGACTTTCTTACAGTCCCTTGTTTAATCTAAGAATAATCTCGCAGCGCTGTTTATCACTTTCACTGGAAAACGTATTTTCGACACTTGAAGTATATAGAATTACCACCCGATAATTGTAAATTAAAATAATGAATACATATATAAAACTTGAATTAGTGTGTTTGCTTTATAACTAGAGATATATAAAATTCACGTTATAAGTTTGTAAAAGACTAGACTTCACTGGCCTGTATGTGGCAGAGAAAAATATACCATCACTAGAAACACACTGAACTATAGCGAAAATTTTAAAGTAAACATGGCCGCCAATAAACTGTAGTATCATTGTTACAATTATTGGATGAAGCAATTTGTGACACGTGTGAACAGTTTCAAGACAAATCACGAGTGTTATATGTTAAAGCTGTACAGTTATAACTGCTCCTGTTGAAGAGAGGAACAGTGCTTCACGAAAACTATAGGGAATATCATTACAAAACCTTCAGGGTTATATACTGTGCGTTGGAACCTAGCAAACATCAAATTTACGGCGATTTTTCAGTCTCTAATAATTACATTGGCATGACGTCATTTACATGCGAGATCTCGTTACATACAGGAGGTTGGAAACACTTCCATGAAACATGTAGTTAACGATGTGAAGAATTCTCTGCGACAGGCCAAGATATTGCCGGTCAGTCAGAGACCTCCGGCGAGCCTACAAGGCTACAAGATCTTGCACACTATACCCTATCTATTCTAAGGTTGCAGCTAGTTCATCCAAGTGAATGTCAATAACTTCTTTCGCACAGCGTAAATTTCATTTGAAATGTTGAAAAATGCAAGGTAACTATGCTATGCCACAATCACAATGTAAGAAATCAAGATATAATTAATTTTCCTTTGATTTATTTCGATTGAATTGTTTATTTCTGCTGCAACCTTAGAGTGGACAGAGTATAGTCTACTATCAAAATGTAACACGTATTTTGCATATTCCTACACATAACTTATATCAATTTTAAATGTATATATTATATAGGCTATATAAATTTCAAAATTAACATTTGAAATCTGGCTTAAAGGTATTACAAACTGAACATTATTACGGACACATTTAATTGCTGAGTCGCACAAATATAAATAAAGATTAGTAATACTGGCGGATTCACTGATCTGTAGGCTAGACTCCAAGAATATATGTGTACTCTAGTAGCTGCTCATTGGCTGCTCTCTGGAACACCACGTGATTCGTCCTGCATTTAGTTGCTTCTCTGCTATTGGCACAGCGTCCTCCAGGAGGGGTCAACTATGTCAGAGAGCGATTGAGCAAAAGAAATATCCTTATAGTTGTTTACCTTTTAACTTGTTTCAAAATAAAACGTACATTTATCCGGGTCTCTAACAATAAACCAAAAATATTGGCCAGTATTACTTGACTCTTGCTTTTCTTTATTAATTTTTGTGAGTTTTTTTGCTATGCAATATTATTCGCACACAACGACAGGCGTAAATGAAAATGGCTTCGTTTAAAATACATCCCACTTTAAAGATTAATTTAAAAATCACATTTAAATAAGTAACTTATAAAATTCGGCACGTTTCGTTGTCATTCGCACACAACTTTGTTTTACGTAACTTAATTTATTTTTCCCAATTCTAAAGAAACTCACTTCTTATGTGTTTCATGCGTTAACACAAGTCCTCATGTTTTGTTCTAAAATGTTAATGAGGTACCCACTCTGCAGTTTGTAGCCTACACTTAACTTCATCTTATACTCATGACTTTGAGGGGTTTTCAGTTTAATGTGATCTAATTTCTAGAACAAAGAAGTATTGAAAAGTACTAGATTGTACTAAATGATGTCAAGGCTTTGGAAGGTAGAATATAATTTCTTCCTTTGGGAGATACATGCAGTATCAGGCAACCAATAAAAACTGAAGATGGACACTGTACTAAGCTACGCCATCTGACTTGCTTATGCTTTAAACACAACACAAACTTTTATTAATCAAAAATATCAGGAACTGTTCAACATTAAGGGCGTGTTGTTTGACTAAATAATAAATAAAGTGGTGCGTGTGCATTTATTGGTACTTTAAATTACCTGTAGAGGATTTTTCCTGCTTGAACATAATGGTGTAAATGTATGTTTTGTTGAATAATGTAACACAAGTCCATACAACGCAACTTCAGGTCCAGTATACCATATGATTGCAGGACCATCGTATTTACAAACGTGTATCAAAATGCTTCTTTTCACACTAACAGCTCGACAAAATTTATAAGGTTCTTCTATTCAGCTACATAACAGAGGAACGAAATATAAAAATATAATTAACATTTCATTATGACAATGGAATTTTTGCACTAATTAGGAAAAAACGCGCATAACTTTTAAACAACTGGAGAGATCTACATCAAATACAGCTAAGAATCATCATTATAAAACTTGCCTTTAGTTTTAAAAAAATTATCATTAAAATGGGTCTATCTGTTCGCCAGGTACGAAGCCACAGACAAACACACATACAGATGCACAGACAGACAGACATACCTTACAACAAGTCTCCTATTTGATCAGGGTTGATAAAGCACATCTCGTCGCTTCGCTTAAGTCTTATTTTTTATTCGGTGCCAACACCGAGGATAATACCTACAATACAGATGTGCTCTTAACTTTATATTTTCTTTTCGGCAAATAATGGGTAAAATACGATGGTAACTAATTTATAATTTTTACCGTATTGGTAAAGTTATAGTCTGTACAATACTGCTGCACGAAGACGTAAGGGAAACTTTCGACGAAACAGATCAGTCAATTACTGTGACCGCAACTTGAGAGTGCCCGATAAAACCTATCGATCTATCGATTGTGCATCAATCACCACCGGCAAAACAAGACGTTCTGTCACAACAAGTTGTATCTTAGGAAGGTAGTTCCGAGAGCTTTCGATACTCTGCTCTGCCATAATGCCTCCCGCACATGACGTCCTATCAATTCCTTCTACACCCATGTTAGGAACTTTGGTCATAACAGTATACGTAACAAAAATGATTCTATGTCTGTTTTACAAAATCGTCACGTCTACAAACGGTTTTTTCTTCTCCTTCCCAATTCGTTCAAGACCGTCAGGGATGGGGGAAGAAGATGGCAGCCATGGAAATATGTTGGCCAATTAAAAAGCTTTGTCAAGCCGAGAAGTTAGAAGGGAAGTGATAGCAGGCCAGACCGCAGAAAGTATAGCAGTGTTTTTTTTTCGCTAGTATCTACACGACTACTAACGTGATAAAACATACGTATATCAAAGATTAAGTAGAGCAGCACGTTATCAGGTCTTGTTTGTCTGCAGGATGTCACTGGCTGACATTTCTCAAGGTCGTGTTTGGTGACCTTTTATACAATTCAAATAGTGCTTATAACCACACGCGTTTGTGTTATAACATGTGCTAAATTAAATTAGCAATTTTTTCCTGTCACTGCAGTATTTGCTACAGTTTCCAAATAATGTATTTATGTAGTCATTGAAATAAGAACGTGATTTACAGGTAGAAACAACTTGTTGCAGTGTAGCACATGAATGAACTACGTCAACAACGGTCGTTTTATGAGAGGCTTGAGCTCTCCATCGACAACGGTTGCCCCTGATTCTCAGACTAAATAGTCACACATACGTGAAATTACGTGGCGGCTCCTTTGATGCGGCGAACTTCACCTCTTATTGGTTGCCCGAGGTTGTTGATACCAGCCCCGTGTGTGTTTGGTTCCTGCATGTTACACCAGGTTTCCTATTGGCCTGGCTGCCGGCTTGCAGGGCCGCCACCTTGCGCTGATTGTCGGTAGGCATTTCCGGCACGTTGCTGGCCAGGGAAGCCATTTTGTTGGCGTGTGTGACTGAGCTTGCGATATTGCCGGCTTCTTCTCTTCTGTATTCCTACATATTCTGTGCCGGTATGTATGCTAGGCAGTGCAGTATGAGAGCTCACAGGTTTTATAACGGCCGTTGTTATCAGGGTTGCAACTTACAAGGGCGCTGGCTTCAATACCCACCGCACGGTAAGTTCAATCTGTTATAAATGCATCTGTAGAAGAAATAGCACTGAAAATGTTACATACAGTCCTGTACAATTATATAAAATAAAGCAACCAACGGTAATCTATTTACTTTAAATAATTGCAAGGTACTAACGATATACTTTTCTATGCAATTTGTCCAAATGTGCATTTATAGAAGGCTGAAGTTGCGTGCGGCGCCAGAGAAGACAGTGATCTACACAACTGGTTCATTGCAACACGTATGTTAACTTTTTATTTACGTAAGAAGTGCTCTAGAGGACCCAGGCTTCATACACCGCTGGCCGCTCGCAGGCAACTTACGAGCCCAGTGTTGCCAGGTCGTGGCATTTGTTCCCGTTTGTCGCACTTTTTAAATATAATAATTACATATAGCCTAAAGGGACTTTTGACTGTAAATATTAATGTTATATGACATTTATTCACAACCTTATTTGATTATATATTATGAGATGAGCTTCATTGCGTGTTTTATACGTGTAGCAACGTTCATGGGGATCATTCGCTTCACTGTATTACAATGTTTTGCAGTATGTTTAGTAAATAATACTATTATTGTTTGTTAATGTCAAGTGTGCACAGTGAAGAAACCCTTTTAATAAATTTGCTTGTACCATCCCCTACTTAGGGGCTAGCACCTCAACCACTGGGGACGGTAACAAAATTACAAGAACAAGGTAAGGAGGGTGGCGAATCCCCATATATTTGCAAGGGCGCTAAGGCAAAAGTAATCCTCACTCAAAAGTAAATCAAACTCGTAACTTCTAACACCTCAGTAAAGGAAATACAATTAAACATCAAAAGCAGCAACTGTAATCACATTAATTTTCCAATCAAGAAAAGGTATACTGTAACTACAACTTCAATTAAATATCAAATATCGGGTTCAATCCCAACAGAGATTTATTCAAAACTCTAAATCAAATAACAAAACATCAACATAACCATTAACCATTTTACAAACTCAAATAATCAGCAACACAAGTCAAAAAGTGTAAATATAAAGAAAAATATGAAAGTACAGGCATAACATTAACTTTATGAATTACTATAAACAGGCGTGTAGAAGTATCAGTTAATCTGTCTATCTGAATAATATGACTCCATGAAGGCCTAAATGAGAGTACTGCAAAGGGTGTAGCGAAAGACAAAGACAAATATTACACATGTGCTAGCCCTATCCTTATAGGAAACTAACTTTAACAATAACAAAGAACAATGCTAACTGAGTCCCATACCTCAGTAGCGAATACACAATACGACCACAAGTCTGAAAAAAACCCCTATACTTATAGGTGGTAAACTTCAGGGGGACACACGCCCCGAAACACACATACACCACGGGGACACCGTCCAAAAACACATACAGCAGCAAAATATACCGAGTCCCATACCTCGGTAGTATGCATACAATACCTATCACCCTAGCACAGTTTCAAAGCAGGCACATACAGTGCATGAAAATTACTCAATCCAAATAGTATAAATGATCTGCTATAAATTTACTTACTCTGCAAAGGTCTAACCTTGAAAATTACACGCCAGCAATTATTAATTAACAAATACGAACAAAACTAAAACTATTTAAATGTCTGCCCCCCTTCTCTCTCTCTCTCTCTCTCTCTCTCTCTCTCTCTCTCTCTCTCTCTCTCTGAAAGCTGAAAATATAGAAGTTACCAGAATTTAAACATTGTAAACCCGAACACGAAAGTTAACCTGAATTATTAAGTAAAAAGGAAAAAAAAACACGAACAGCAAAACACTAACGAGACACTAGGACTTGGGCCGTTATGCTACAGGACTTCAACTCAAGAAAAATAACAAACAACTAAACAGGCGCCGAAAATTAATCAATTATAAGTCCTGCAGATAACAACCCATTCCACATTTACAATAACGAATAACAAGACTGACACTTACATTTCACTGGAAGCCGACTGAACGCACAAATGAGAAATCCACGAAGCTTTATACTAACAGCGAGCGATTATTAAATCCCTGAAAATAGTCCGCCCAACATGGCGGAGCAACAGTAACACATAAAAATTACAATAAATTAATTATCACTAATAAGCCTGAAAATACATAATGAAAACTAAATACAAACTTTGTACAACTCGGTGTGTAGAAAATTAACTACATAATATCTGAATTAATAAATTTCAGATATTGACAAGAAAAATAATTATAATAACACGAAGAACAGTTTCTTGATGTACGGCGCCGGTCACCTGAGTGCGCTAGTGTAGCGCGCAAAGTTAGTTGGACTCTCTGCACCTGTGTCTTTGCTTAATTCACATAACATCTATGGTGGTGAAACGTCATGTTTACATACTGCGTTGTAGAATGTTCCGAACTAATACAAGTGGATTGCTGGAGCACAAGATACGTAAGTGTTTCTATTGACGTGAAATGTTGAAAACTTAGCTGCGGAGGATATACAGATGTAAAATAAAGTCGATATTTTAGTTGCTGGAAATTTGAAGTGTCCAAAATTCTCGGGCGACGTAAAAACTTGCCGGTCAAACCGACAAGGTCGGTTCATGCTGTATATTTTACTTTTAAACGATCATGGTATAATGTTGAGTGTTTACGAGTGCAACCCATTATATATATTGTACAGTTTAACGGTCAATTTAAAAATAATAATGCCTTCGCGAGACATTTTTTTTTTTTCACATCTGTGGATTTTTTTGTGCCGAAATGGGACTTTTGTATGTGTAGCGTGGGATTTTTACTCCTCTAACACTGGCAACACTGTACGAGCCCCGGAGAGATGGCATTGTTCGAGATCCTACGATGGAGAGGCCCCGGAATGAGAGAGGCAGGGACAACGGGAGATCCCTGAGAATACCCAGCGTCATTGTCTGGCATGGTTCCCCCTCTTTGAACCGACACGCCGGGACTAGAATACTGACCGCCATGGTGGGGGGCGAGTGCCCTAACCACTGTGCATATCGTGATCCAAAGAGAATGTTAATGATATTGTATTAGAAGCAAACCACATAGGCAGAGCAGACTTACCACGTCTTACCACGAAGTAGTAAGCTTCCCGGCTATTCGCTACGACGAGCCTGTGAATAACTGCAGGAAGTCGTTAACAGTTGGGAATTATCGCAGTATTGCGAGAAGCTCATTATGCGTGAAGGCTGCGAACATGATGGCGATCACACCTCGTCTTACCTTGTTAAAACTCACATTACTTACCTGCACGCTCTACTTGAAGAAGTTTATACACTCTGCAGTAAACATGCACAAGTCGTCAGAAGTTGAGTGTCGAACTAAATGTTATGAAAGAATGTGTCGTGTACATCAACATAAATAACGCGTTTGTACTACTCGGCGGGACGTCCCGCAACTTGAATGGAACGAATAATTCTATTTGGTAAAGTGACCATCTGTAACCTGTCACAAAAATGTGAGTAATCATAACTGAACTATGCTCGTGATTATTTTTTAAATTCATGCTGAATTTGAGGAAGATGAATTGACAAAGGTGTTCAGAAAAAAAACAGCAAAAATCTACTATTTTTGTAATGTAAGTGTTATTTTTAACCCTCGCCGCAGAAAGAGGGGTGTTATAAGTTTAACGTGAGTGTCTGTCTGTGGCATCGTAGCTCATAAACGGATGAACCAATTTTGAATAATTTTTTTGTTTGAAAGCTGACTTGATCGAGAGTGTTCTTAGGTATGGTTCAAGGAAATATGTTCATCCGTTTATTAGCTCGCTTACAGTTCTTGAAGGGATGTGAGCAATATACAAAAGTTGGGTTTTTCATTTTAAATTTAATACCTTCTTTTTAGAAATCTAACGTGTGTGTTTTTATGAGCAGTTCGGTATAAAATGAGAACTCGAAAAACCCTGCTAAAGTTCTATTTTCAGAAAATTCGTATCTTTCCGCGCGTAACGGCTAACGACGGGAAATGTCTAACCACTCTGGACACGTTACTTGATGTTTGCGTGTGTAAGATAGGCCTAAATTGTGCAGTCGGTAGGAATCAATACAGTTTGATTTAAAAAGTTCATTTCTTACATGAAATACAATTACGTCGATTTCTGTTGCTTCTGTTTCAATATTGTTGTATTTAAATAGTAAAATACATGGAACTATATTAAGTAATTTCGCTGCCAACCATACAGGTAGTAAGGCAACTACAGTTAATATTTGCGTATATGCAGTAACGGCTAGTGATATTTCTTACAGTCTTAAAGCTTGGCATAGAGCTCGTGATTAAGGGTCCCGGGTTCGACTCCCGGCCAGGTAGGAATATTTACAGTTGCCTTCCTGTATTCTGGTCTGAGTGTAGCGTTGACCCCTCAGACTGTGGAAGACAATGTGTCATGTTCACTTAGTCGTGTCTCAGTTGTTACCACTGAGGTCCTAACCAGCCTTCGGGATTAATACGTATCATCATTAATGACCTAGTATCAGCGGATTGTGCGAGATGTTTACCATTACGTAATGTTTATAAGTGAAGTTTTCCATTGTTGTGATGGTTGTGGTGTGTGCCATCTATGCGAGATGTAGCAACCCACTGTCTCCTTGTGGCAATACTGGATGTCAGCCCATGTGACGAGATATGTGGCCAACTACAGCAGCTTCCCTTTGCTTGGTATATACGACCTTCCTCCTACACTCTAAAATATAGTTTGTGAACTTTACACGTGCGTACAAGAACGTTAAGAAAGTCGGCACGATATAATAGTTTCCCAGACATCCATGGTAACATTCCTAAACTTTTTATAAAACAGTCAAATGTATACTGAAGTTACCAGACTTGTATTGTAACAAGTGTAGAAGTTTGCATATTTACAAGGCGGAAGTATGGTAACTGTCCCATACTGTGTTTAGGTTGATTACTTCCTAATCATTTTAGGCAGTTATTTTACAGTGTAGGTTATGTGACGTACATGTACAAACATTTTAGAAGAGCCTGGAGGAGAGGCTAGAACGCTCTGCACCGAACAATTCGTATTATGTAACTTTACCGAACAATATCCAACTTTTCACGTTCATTAACGACGTACATTGACAGTAATTTCCCACAAGTAAAACATTTTTCAGTTTTATAGTTTTCGTACAAGCTTATGTGAAAGTAGCGATTTGACCGTCTAACTACCAACCTAAAATAAAAAATATTAAACCGATACGAATGAAATAATTTAGACTGAAAGTAAAAGTATTACGTTTCAAAATGTCACCCTTTTTATTTCACGAAAAAGTTATGTTTCATGAATACGTGTACTGTAAGATATGCAAAAAAATTTTGGTACATCCAAGAATTGTTTTTGTTTGCAAACAATTTTACGTTATATTATGGTTAATTTATTTTCTTCCGCCCTAAAGCATTACATTTCTTATTGTTTCAATATATTTTACCTAGGGTAAATAGCGAAACTGGTCAAATCGCTAGTTCGACATGCGGTTGTACGGAAACTATGAAACCGAATATTACTTGCGGGAAATCACTATTAAGAGGAGTCTTCGCCGATGTCGAGTTCCCACCTTTGACGCATGGGAACAACGTGGCGATAAGAGCCAGTGTCCCACGCTTGACGAGAAGCACATCGCCTATATTCGCAGCGCGTCAAACTGGCGTGCAAGGTTTCCCTTATAGTCTTTTTACTACACGACTTTAAGCGGTGACTAGAGTATTTTATTTTTTGATATTATGAAGTAAAGACTAACGCATGCCTCTCGCTTTGCACTTTACGAATTCAGGTGATATTTTCTGAGTTACAGCAGTATTGAGAATCGTTTTTGGCCATCTTAAGGGGCTCGATAATCATGTCAGGGTTCCCACAGACCTGGAAAGTCAGGGAAAGTCAGTGAAAGTCAGGGAAAATTAATGTGGTCAGGGAAAGTCAGGGAAACATGTTTTGAAACCCTGTGAGTCAGGGAAAATGACCCTAAGAGAGCAGAAAGTCAGTGAAAATGTTCTGAGCATGATACAGTATTAAACTTCTCTCTTCACAACCTGCATTTTTTCTGTTGTGAAGGCCACTTTTCCTTTTTTACGTGATAGTTTTTCTGGTCTTTTTATCCATATTTTTGGTGTTTTATAATAATAATTATTAATATTATTATTACTAAGTGTAAGTTTTCAAATAGTCAAATATGGCATCCGCAACTTAGTTTATATGTATTTATTTCAATGTTACTGTTTTAAATTGTTATATAAAATATCTATTGCTTAAAAGGATAATGATGGGCAGCTATGGGGATGGTGGAGGCCGGAAAAAAAGTTTGTTGTGTAGGCGTGTTGTTATAATAATATTAATTATGGTCAGGGAAATTTTTAATGATTGGTCAGTGAAAGTCAGGGAAATTCATTTTAATATTTCTGTGGGAACCCTGCATGTTTCTAACAAGCGTGACGAATTTTTGAAAACGTAGACGTATAGTTTCAAGTGTGTGTTGTTTTCGTAGATAAACATAATATGAATAAGCTAAGTGGTTTCGCGTAAAAAATAATACGCATGACACGCTGCAACGCCGTCCATGCGCCAGTCGAGGACTACTCTTAGTATAATATTTAAGAGTTGGACAGTGTACGGTGGTATTATAAAAATTAGAAATTTTTACGGTACCGTGCAGTCTTAACTGTAGGGCGTTGTGGCCAAAGCGTGAAGAAATTCAAAGCCGCGCAAATCACCAGTTACAACCCACAAAAGTTGTGAAAAATAAATCAACAGCACGGACTGGCGTTAAACGCTGAAGTTGACCAATAAACCAATCCGACCCGGGCAGATGGTTGGAAGCCTGCTTGCAAGTTTCAACACCGCTGGACTGGAGTATAGGAGCTTACTATGTAAGGAAACAGCACAGTTGAGAGAGTTCAAGGCTGTACTGGTGTAAACCTGGCCTGGGTGTTGTCAATAGCCTAAGAGATGTCCAGTAATATTGTTATTGCGTGCATGTAGCGTGTTGCAAGTGATGGAGTGGAGTAATGAATGGAGTATGGAGAGATGACATGAGCGTGTATGGAGTTATCAGCTCACAGGACTCGTGTTCATAACGCGTGACTAGCACACGCGAGACTTATCACACTCCAGGATACATGAGCACGCTATATGGCCGAGGTGCCAACTGCTCTACGTCACGGCAAACATTGTTGCCATATCGTCGCCTTAGTAACGTACACTAAATATGTCGGTGTAACACGATAAGACATATCTGCTCTGAGTCTCACAGCTGCTCTTTAAAATAGAATCAGAGAGTATTTTATTACGGCCCGGTTTTATAATTAATTATTATACTTTTCGCTTCTATGAAACTCTGTTTACCTCGCGCTACAGTACAACCATGTCAGTTGAACTTTACACGTGTATTCACGCCACAACCAGTCATACAAATCAAGAACATAAAATATTTGTATGAATGATTGCGGGCTAAATATACGTTAAATTGTCAACTTACAGTACATGCTTGTTCAATAGCGCAAGGTCAATTTAATGTTCTGTGTAATAGTCCATTCCTCATTTTTCTTCTCAGAACTTCACGAACGTGAAAATATCAAATAATCTAATATGGCGGCAGGTGTCGAATGTTAAGATGGCCGCCTAGTCGTGACACAGAGCTGAGTGTATAACTTCAGCCGTTACATGAACATTCGTCAACTCTTCAATGTATTTCAGTTACATCTGCTTGGTAACAGCATTCCAAGAACATTACACACGTCACACCTCCAGATCAATACAGCCACAACTCTGAATTTGGTCGTTTTGAGTTAGGCCTCTACTGTAACGTATCTTTCAATAGTCTTTCTAATGGTAACATCAGCACTTATTTATCATACACGAGATCTGTATTTTCTGAGGTGATTCCTTATCACTGTAGCCTAACTGTATATATTTCCCACATTTCTGTGATGAAAATAATACAATTATCATGATATGACAGTATTGGCAACTGTTAATCATGTATATTTCCAGCATGAAATGTTGTACTACGGTTACAGTAAAAGATTTTTGCACCCAAATTTGTTTTTCTACTAAAACTTCAAATACCAATATCACGGAACCATAATTGTTGAGTTGTGCCGTTATTGCTCTAGAGATGAGGCATGTTTTCTACTCCACGTCATACATGTGTTTATAAAGTTTATTTTCACGCTGTCGAAGATCATTAATAGCAGTTTCTGCAGTCCTTTTAAGGCACAGAAAACTTGCCGTAGAATATTTTAAAATATTTAGGCGGGTACAACACAACTCGTATTTAACATGACGTCATACAATGATACGGTTATCATTGAGTGGCTCATAGAAGCGAGTTGTCGGTGAGGAGACAGCGCGCCCAGATGATAAGATAAGGCGTGATGTATGTGCTGTCTTGTCTCCCTTATCACTCCCGCACCTTTCAGGATATCATTATCTGCACTGGCAATATGAAAGTATTGCTAAAGAAAAAATGGCGGACAAGTAATTTTGTGAATATGTGTTTTCAAGTGTATTTTGAGAATGAAAATACTTCACAGTTCTTAATGCTTTTAGGGTGTCTTAAATAACGCCTTAATGTACCATAATAATGTCGGCTGACTCAAGATGGTCACAAAGTCAGTGATAGCATCAACGTAGGTTCGACAAGTACTGAACCCACCTTAATGTAATACAACACGTACATCCCTGCCCTAGCAGTTGCCGCAGTTCTGGGCTAGGCGACAACCTTAATGCAATGACGGAAGACAACACCGTTCGTATTAACTACAAATATTTGCCATTCTTGTAAAAAAAACTATGATCCACAGTGAAAAAAGTCATTAAAACGTGTTTGTTTTGTAGTCCTGTTCAACCTATCAGGGTTTAATTTTCTTGTAATTTATTGTAATGAACTTTTTTTAAAATTAAATACAGCTACTTCATTAAAAATTACATAAAATTTTTTAATTACGCTCAAACAACACGCTAAAGGTCAACGTATTTCACAAAAAATGTTGATATAAAACATGATGGTTTTAATTGTCCAACTGTGATGCAATAAAAAACTTATTACATGATAATATTATTTTAAAATGTATTTCTGCGGTAGATAGTGAAAATTATTTCACAAAAAAAATTAACGTTGTCAGTATTTTGTAATAGTTGCCTTCAGGACATGAGATTGTGACGTCTAAACAACAACCCAGAAAGAATGTGTTTCGAAACTTTTGTCGCTAAAACAGGAAATTTTTACATCTTATAATAATTGAAATTATTATTTCCTCAGCAACATCATATAATAAAGTTTGTAGCTGTGCTTTCATACCGCTTCTCGTTTGCCCTGCGGTGCACATCTTCGTGTATTACCATAAAATACTGGAACTAATTATCCGCGTCCGTACGGTTCTTCTGAAACAAATTTTTTTTTTTCAGTTTGTTAACAGTAAACACATATGTATTCGATTATGTGGTCCTCGTAAAGTGCCGTTTAAAATAAAATTGTCAATCATGTGTAGCCAGCGACGCCTTGCATGTGGACTACCCTCTGTACAGACGGTATAGCTCTAGTAATTCACCTGAGGGAAGCTCTTGGGTAGAGACACTGATTATTAGCGATAATAATTCTGCACTATCTTGTTTCAATGACTTATGTACACATCTGCAGCTCTACTTCATGGTCAGTGATTTTATTTAAATAACTCTACCCGCAAATAACAGACTATTATGTCGCAGCAACCTTGTTCATAGTGGTACAGTCAAATGTGTGACACATCTGCTCAAAGATACACTGCCAATAACCACGAAGCAAAGCTACAGATGTGATTGTACAGTTTAGTCATTGAAACAATATGGTGCAACCATGACTTAGGACCGGTTTCACCAACCAAGTTTAAGCGATTTAATCTAGATTAATCGGTACTTAATCTGGACTATACATGTTTTAGGTTTCACCAAGCAGTTAAACTCGATTTTCTCGTCTTAAGCGAGATTAAATTTAACGGCTCGATTTTGGCCGGGTAACGTCACTAATCTCGCTTAATTTTATAATAAAATGGCGCGAGCACTGTATGATTTGGTATTTAAAGACAATACAGACGATGAAGACCTTATTCCTGTGTATCTGCCTCGTCGGATTAGAGAAAGAAATCATTATTTTAAGGAGAATGATGATACAGACTTCCAAATACATTTCCGCTTGTCAAAACAATCGGTCCATTTACTTTAATTGATACATACTCATACAGTACAGCAGTCACAGTGGTCTAGATGTAAAATGCGTAGGTTCTACGAGTAGGAGAAGGGGTTCGACGCTTACCACTTTCAAAATTTTTTTTAATTTTCAAAATAATTGCATGTAAGCGTCTTTTATTCAAAAGTTATTTGATAAATAAGTTCAGTGTTACTTATGAAGTACAGTGAGCATTTAATTTTTTTTTCTTATTGAAAGTACAACGACAAGGTTATTCATTGTAATTTTACAAACATATACTTGTATTTTATTACAAGGACAACTATTGTAGTTTTACAAAGAATTTCTTTGGCAACTGTATTTCCAAAGATTTTCTTTGTAAAAATACAAAACATTATTTTTACAGTGAATGAGGTTCTGTTAAACGTTTGATACTTTCAGGTTAGCAAAAAATATACAAACGAGAAAATAATTAAACAATTGTGTGTAGATAAACATTAGCATTTACAGCAATAAAATAATGTAAATTATATTTGCTGGATTATCTTCCCCTAGTCTTTCTTTCTTGCTTTGCTCCATAGTTACCCAGGGGTACCTAGCCCCCTAGCTGTACCCCCCCCCCCCTAGATAGTATGATGCAATCACTCCCTGCTTCCCCTCAAGAACGTTGTAACTAAGTTTACAAATGAAATCATTCACAAAAACACATTCGGCAATTTCCGACAAGTGTTCGGGTATTTCCGACACAATTAAGGCAACTCAGCTCACACGACCCATCGTGCAGCCAAGTTTAACTAATCTCTGGTAACTTAAACTCGCTGTTTTGTTGGTGGAACGCACCTCTAACTTAAACTCAGGTTTAGCTCTTCATCCAGTTTTGTTAATCTCGCTTTGTGGCAAAGTTAAACTTCGTTGGTGAAACTGGCCCTTACAATGTGAGGTACGTGGGCTGGACATGTAACAGTATAATGCTACATCAGACAATGTGCACCGTACAATTAAATACCACTATTCTGGTACGCCGTTGACAGTAATACCTGCAACAATATTCCACGATAACAGATCCAGTCCACACACTATGCAATAATACATCATACAATAATACACCATACACTATGAACTGTACATTCTAGGGCCTATGTTCACATAATACGTTCTTGTTCCTCTAGATGTGAGAAATTGTTCCTCCAAAATACTGACACGTAGTTTTGCAACTGCCTGTATATAAGAGACTGTGCTGATATTGCATGCATCGTTCTTATATATGTACAACGTTGACAATTCCTAAGCTTTAAAAAAATTGTAATATTACAAGGGAAAACCTTTGCAACACAATAAATCCCTTGTCAAACTACGAAACGAAGATTTGTTCTTGAAAAAAAAAATAATAATACAACGGGCAACTTACCCGTAAATCACCTTGTCACTCTTGCTTCAATGTATTTTTTTATTTACATACGTCTAATGTTCAGTTCCGTGACAACAATCTTGTGTTGAAGCACGCAGTTAATGTGAATATTCACTTAATTCCAGAAAAATTACATTTCAAAAGAATGTGATCTGTGTATAGATGTATAATTTCTAACAAATCTAGGATTCTGGTAGACTACAATATTTTCCTAAGTGTTTCACAAAAAAAAAAAAAAAAGGGAAGCCTTGAAACTTTACAAACAACTAATTTCGCAAGAAATTTTCGTGCATATACAAAAGTGTAATTTTTACAAAAAAAAACATAATAGTGTAACCCCCACCCCCAACCCGCCCTACCACCAGCAAGTAATGTCAGTAGTATACACACACCCTCCGCATCGCCACACCCTTCTTCGTTGTTTGAAAGCCCTCGAGGCGTCTCCCTACCTGCACATTAGTGCGTTGCAGCGAGTTACGGCTATTATTTCTGTGACGAAACTATTTAAAGCTAGTTGTATTTGTGTATTTACGAAAAGAACACACACTTCAAACTTTGTCGGTATAGTTTTAAAAATTAGGAACGTTTATTAGAAACGTCATTTTTGGGCCACTCAAAATGACCGAAAATGGGGTTTCCTGACTGTCGTATCTAGAAGAACAACATCTGATTAGAAAAACACAACTATAAAAACAAGTGATAGACTTTGAACTATGCTGTCCACAAATAAAATAATATGGTCACCGCTTAAATTAGCATAGGAAAAAGACAATAGTGCAGCACTGCACGCCAGCTGAGTGGCTTGCACGGAGAGGTGATAATACACTACATACGTCGGTCAACAACAACATTACCGCTCCTGCCTTACACACAAACGCAGTTGATATAGGGAGACCCTTTATTGGGGTATGGTTTCCAGTACTTGTCTCAGTTACACGGCAAACTCTTGGAATGACGTCACACAGGGCGAGAATTCACACTATTTATTTATCATTTGGCATAGACCTAGACGTTATATCAGAAAATAAGATCTTCACATGTAGACCCCGTGTGTATGCTCTTGCATCATTCCTTACATGAAGGAAGTACGTCAATGTTTCTACATAAGCTCGCTTGGCGTAACTGTTCACTGTGTGCTGGACTGTTTGCCTGTCAGCCCCACAGTCACGTCTTCGTGATATCTTCCCCAACTTATGAAGAGTTTCAGCTCGTCTGCCAGACCATGTACTAATTATATTGATGGTTGTCCGTAGCTTGGGGTTGATCAAATCCAGGTTGTTTCTTAGATATGCAAGGGAGATCCTGACATTGCGAAGGACAATTTCTTATCAACTGTTCTTTCAACATGATAAATGACGCTGAAGTTACCTGCGACGAGTTTTTTTTATCGTAGAAATGACTGAGCGACGGGAGTTCAGTTTACGTCGATCGTTCTGCAAGGGCTACATTGTTGTTGATAAGTAACTGGGGGTTATCTCACATCTTCAGTCACGCAAAGATAACACAGCACTCGCATTCGCAAGAGCGTGAGTTCAGTTCCAGGTTCCACAATCCTGATGTTGTGTCCCCGTGTTTTCCCTCAATTACTCCAGGCGAGTACTGGGACGGTTACTAGCTACAGAACAATGTCGAGTCTGTCTCATGGGCTGACTATCTGAGTCGTTGGTTTCGTCTCTGACCTCGTTGTCGATGAAGCACTAAGACGTAAGGTTACGTGAATTATCTCTATAAACTCTACTTAAAATATCAGAAATGTAACTTTGATACAGAAAAAAGGGCAATCCAGGAAAAAAATTAAGGGAATAATTTTCTCCGGCAGTTATTTATTTTGAGAAAAAAATATATGTTAAAATACTTTTCTATGATTTCTCTTTTCTCAGTGTTAACTTTCAAATTCCTACAAAATTCATGACATATTTAACTTCCATAGTTAGTTTATTTGCGCCGTTCTGTTTGAATCCTATCTACCCTTGACGCCATACAAGGCAGCAACATAGCCTTGCTGCGTGTAGCACGGGATTTATATAGAGAACAGGGGAAATTGCATTCTGCGGTTGGCAACACCACAAACCAGTTGCCGGGTTCTTTTTACTCTCCTGGCGAGGCAAGCGGATATTAATTGTTGACTTTTACATCCAAATGTGCTGTTTGTATTCATTTGCCCAGGCAGGGGCAGGTATATTCATGCGTACCATGTCGAAAACTATTCACATAATGGTGAATGCATGAAAAAATTGTTCAATATATCATTAAATTGATTAAGATCAATATTCTGCTCAATATTATTGATATTCAATAGAAAATATTAATTTGTAGTATTTTTTACTAAAAAAATAATACTTTTTTTTTCATTTTTTTAAAACAAAGTTTTCTAAAACCCCTGCTTAAAGAAAAAAACTCTGTCGCATTTGATTGCTATGACTTTGGCTACAAATTATTATTATTTAAATGTAAGCTGTGGGTGAGTTGTGTATTGTGTTTATTCGGGGGGGGGGGGCCGTGGTAAACGATAACGCGTGATGAGGGGGTTAATGAAATAAAAGAGTGTGAGCTGACAAAAACTAAATACATAACTAATAATATATTTACTAACCGTGTGATCGATAACATTTCCCATTGGCAACATCTCAGGAACCATTTGACTTGCCCGTGCGAACTTTCTTACCCATCAGTCGCAACAAGGAATTAGTTCCGCGTAAACAAACACGAGACGTTAAGAAATTGCTGGTGTAACGTGTTTTCTTTCCAAGTCCTTCAGAAGCCTAAATTCCTAATTCCGCGTTTCTGACTTTAAAGAAATAACGCCCTTCACATACAAGCCTATTTAACCCCTTTAGGGGATGGATTTCAAAAATATTTTTAATGCTCGCCTATTTCATACAAGGAAATCCTGCGCAAAATCCCGTGCTTCTAGATTTATGCTGTGCGTTGCCTGTCGGTCAGTGTTAGAGGTTTATTAAGACGGCGTGGTACATAATTCAACGCTAAAAGCATTCATCTATAACTGTAGGTTTCTTGGAGCCGATTTGCGAAAATTAAACAATAGCAATCCTAGACAATAGTTTTAGCCAACGTTTTAAACTAAATTGTTTCCAGTGTTACGAACTTCTGAGGCAAAATCTCTGACGCCGGAACCTCGGTCATTTAACTGCGGCGCAAGAGATCACGCGTAACGAACTAGTAATTCTGGATAAATATTTACTCATTAAGTTGCCGAATACCATTATCTAGGATTGTCATTGAGTATTTTATCGATATTGCCTTCGAAAAAAGCGTAGAAATCATTAGATGTTTTCAGCGTTTATTTATCCGCCACGCACGGTTAAGTAGCTCCAATAGTTATTATAACATTGACTGTTGAAAACACGTTATGTTAGTAGAGATGATGGTTTATCGTGGGAAAACGTGACCGTTTACTGGATTTCAACACTCGTACCGATTCCTAATATTGATGGCCAGTGCAACCATTCAATTCATGGGGTAAAAATCGATCTTCCGCTTACTTTGACAGGACAGCAGGGCCATGCGGGTTGCTGCACGCCCAGTAAGGAACTTTTTGTAGCTCCCAAGGGACGACAGGAAAATTTATGAAATTAAATGTGAATTTTGAAAGAAATTTCGCTACATTTGGGAGGATTTTTTTTGGTGGGATCAGAAATTTTGAGAATAAAAAAAAAGAGACATATGAGAGTTGGAGCCTTGGCGTCAAAAATAGTGGGAAAACATCAGTCGTCACTTCCACTGCTGTTACAGAACCGACATAACCCTACTACTAACAGTTTTCCTGAAAACAAATATTTCGTTCTTTGGAAGATTATTTGTTTAACCATAATATGCACAGGGTTAACAATTCTATTTAGCAAAAGTAGGTAAGTGAGTAAGGTTTAACAGTTCGTCAGCATCGATATAAACATGTGTGTGTATAGGTCTGAGAAGTCTAGGCTGTTGCCAGATGAATACGCGAAATACTCGTACCTCTATACATTGAACATTCTACAGTTAAAATGTTTTTAATTTGTAAATATTTTTCTTGCAAATTGTGACGAGGGGCAGGGGGTTATCTCCTTTATCTGCCCGCCCACTTGGCATCGCCAGTGATCCCTAACTACTGGTAATATAACCTGAGTCCTCCAGGAAGCGAGTCATATTTTACATCAGTGTATCTCAGGCTTTTATAAAACTCAAGAGCGTAGGGTGAGAAGGGGGGGGGGAAGTTAGGTTCAGGTTTACAAACAATAACAAAAGTAGAGTGTACACGCGTTCAAATACTCTCGAGATAAGCTTCTCGGTTAACTCTTCGCTTGCTCTGCTCTCGAGCAGTTAAGAGGCTGTTAGCAATCGTAAGGTTGTCATTTGGCTTAAAAGAAAGTAAACTGTAACATAGCGAAAATCACACCCAAGTGAAACTGAAATCACCGATTTTAAAATATTCAGAAACAAACTTCAAAAGATTATTACTTGTAACATAAATAAAATACCCTACGGATGTCGCATTTAGAAATATATTTAACCCCTAAAAAATATGTATTAATTTTTCAATTCTCAACATTTTAACCACTAAACATTATTACGAGCGTTTATCACAACCCTGGCGATTGACTGGTCACATTACTGGGATAAACCACCCAAATGCAGCTAGTTTAGTCTCCGTATGCCCCTTGTTCTGTGCCGTAACATAAGTATTCTACCAAGAGGAACGGAGCAGAGTGAAGCGAAGATGTTTAGTCACTTCTTATCAGCGATATCTACAGTGCTGGTCATGATAAAGTGAGGCATGTAACAAGCATAATAGGAGTGAGAGAGCGGGGAAGACAGGAGCACCCAGAGGATATCAGCAGACCAACAACAACGGCCGCCATGTTACCCACATACAAGTATGGTCGAGTCTCATTGGTCCACTCTTTATAATCCGCCACTGAGCCATTTCTACAGCCACTGATTATTGGTGAAAACAGTTTGTACCAACTAGATTCAATACTTTACTGTGCTTCATTGTTATTGGCAGCGTGTCTTTGTGAAGAAGTGTTGCTTATTTGACTGAGCCAATCAGAACCAAGTTGCTACGACACACGTCTGTGGTTTGCCGGTAGAAGCCTGAGACGATGAGTAGAGACTCGGACATTTCGCCAAATTATTTGAGACCAAGCTATGTTTGAAACTCTCATATGAGTTAGTTGCTTTCGATATAGTGTTTGCCTTGTTAGACGATCAATTGACCACTCTTTACTGTAGTAGCAGACAATATACAAGTATCTGAGGACATAGTGTATACAGGACTGTGCAGTCTAGTCTGCTGGTCGTTGAACCAGCGAATTACCCGGGTCTCTAACGATGACTAGAGATGATGGTGTATCGAGGAAAAACTTTATTCTTTGCTGGGTTTCAACGCATATTCAGCTTACCAGAAGACGACTGACTTTCGCTTGTAAGTGGAACTGTTGCCCTATTTGACTGCTCCAATAATAATCCCGCTACTGTAATATTTGGTGTTGTGTCAGACGTACATCACCTAACTACATGTGTTGCAATTAACTACAGCGTTTTTAAAGGTCTGTTGGCACAAAACATTTTCGCGATGTACCATAATCTCTAACAATGAGACTCAAATACATGCAACCCCTGATTATGAAGCAAGGCTTTAAATGTGCGCATAGTTGATGCAGAATTCTTTACGCCAGAAACACGTGGCTGTCAGCTGTAGACATTGTGTTGTAGACAGATGGTTGTGGAATGAATCACAAGGCTTGGTGGCGGTGACTAAGGTAATAGTTGTACGTGCTTCTACTTGAGAACACAGGCACAATGAGTGGCGAGGCGACACGTAGTGTACGCAACTATGTGTGGTCCAGTTAGTCACAGCTTGTTACTAGCCCTAGTCACACCACAGCCCGGACAACATCTCAGTGTTCTAGGAACATGTTATACATAGCTCTCGGGAGTCGTGACTGAGAGAACAGCTGGCCTCTCTTATCAGGCGACAAGCCACAGTTGTACAAGTACTTCACACGTGTTGTTCCTAGTAATGACAACACCCTCAACTATACAACTCAACTCCCTTGTCTTCAGTCATTAACCGAACTTCCTCTTGACCTCCCCAGTATTAGCATACTTAAAATTAAAGTCGTTTTTAGGAATATGTAACAAGCTCTTAACATTATTAATGAAAACATATATCATACCTGTCAGACATTTTCGGTGTGTTAGCATCTGAGAAACCGTCAATAACTCAGAAAGTCACGGTAACTGTTGGAAATGACATCCGACTGCTTCCTCACACACACACATGCACATGTCGTATCAAACACTGTCACGTCCTGTCAAATACTTCCACATCAGCCATTCGGCTCCCACCAAGGTAATCCGGGTTCGATGCCCTGCGAGGTCGGTGAACGGATTTTCGCATGTGGGAATCGTGCCAGCGGGTTTTCCCGCCCCTTCATTCCGGCGCTGCTCCATACTCACCTCATGTCACCCCTCACCAGCGCTAAAGACATCGATGTTGTGCGCTGAACAAAATGTCTACCTCAGCCATAGATGAAAGACCAATGAGGGCATCAACATACTTGTATATGTAACGTGATTTAATTATCTGATTATATTAATTTTATTATAGATTACACAACTATATCGTTGTTTAGTACCGTGTAACATATTGAGCTAACAACTCAAAAACCCTGGATTTTCGCACTTAGATTTTTTTGTTGTTGTTGTAAGGAACACATTGTCCAATTTGTAAATGCATTTCCAAAACATCGTGTGTGTGTGTGTGTGTGTGTGTGTGTGTGTGTGTGTGTGCATGCGTGTAGTTCCCTTGAAGCACACATTTATTTTTACACAACAAACTACACGTTCACGAATAGATGCATTGACGATAAAAGTAGTGATTTAATACTTAATTATTATCAGCTTTAGTGGGCAGTTAACAACAGTCGCCTTGTATCTGCATTACAAATTGTTTTCCATATTTTCCAATAGCTATTTTTAAGTATGCCATCCTCAATTGAAAGAAAAAAAATTTCGTAACTTCCTGTGGTTGCTGGTTTTTGTTTGTTGTCTATAATTTGCGATGGTTTTGTGAGTTTGGATTATCAGGAATATCCTTATGTTTCTGAGGAATTACTTGATTGCCTGCATTTGTTACCATTGCTGGCTTTATCGGTAGGTGGCCAAGGCACTGTGTAATAGACGACGGTGAACTGTACAGTAGTAGACACATAATAGACGATGATGAAGTGTACAGTAGTAGACACATAATTCTGAAGGTAATAACCGCCCGACCATGAACTAATAAATACCACCACTCTGGAGCAAATGTTGGCAACACTGGTTGCCACAAGGTGCTGGGAGCCTCAGAAATATTACATCATTAAAAAGTATGCACAACAAAGAAGAACTATGACGTAAACAGTAAGAAATTAATCTTCTAGGCCACATTTTAAAGCAGTCTGTTGAAATATATTTTTAATTAATTGGTTAAGGTACCTACCTACTAAGCACTCATCATAGAATTTTAAATTAAGAAAAAATATTAAATATTAATTGCGTTTCATAAGATCAGTTTGAAAGACAACGTTTACAAACGCAATACAATATACGTGAAATTGTTGGGAATATACTATTATATGACACTTTGTGTAATGTTTAATTTCTTAATATACTAGCTACTCTCCGCGACGTCTTTCCTGTGGTTTTCCATTCAATGCGATAAAATATTTAGTGCGAATGCTCAACTAATTTTTTCAAAAAAGTACAGATAATAATAAGATAAAGTTTTTGATAAAAACTTTTTTACATTTAAACATTTCGTATCAGTTATAGTCTAAATACCGAAATAATATTAAATGTCACAAATGACGGTAATTATTTTAATTTTTATGTACGAAAAATTATTTGTAATACAAAATTATTGGAAATTATGAATGGTGTAAAATTACGTTAAGTGTCATTAATTAACGTTGTAAAACATTTTTGATAATAAAATTTTTTGGTGCCCTGTTTCAAAAAAACACCCTTCTCCCTTCTCCTCTTTCATGTAAATATTTTTGTCACAAACTGTCTCAGACACACGCACAGCACAACTCGCCAAAGTCTTATCGTAACCGGATGAATGACATAAGAGCGCATGGTTACCAACATACAGGCATGGTTACCAACATGCTGGCATAGTTACCAACATACAGGCATGGTTACCAACATACAGGCATGGTTACCAACATACTGGCATGGTTACCAACATACAGGCATGGTTACCAACATACTGGCAGGCATTCATTTATACATATGTAACGTAATTACATTTTTACATTTATGAAATAATATTGTGAGCATATGCTTTCTCATTAATTCTAAAATAATATGTTAATACATATTACGGATAACACATATGAAGAAATTAGGTTTAACATCATTCCACTCAGAATTAAAGTGCTTAAGACTAACCATATAAAAACATCGTCTCTTCCAACTTGGCAGTCAGAACTATTAAATGTTTTTATTTTAATCTTCGTATTGACCAACCTCGGTCACGTAACAACTTTAATTCCTTTTCTTTCTTTGTTGTTGTTTTCTATTTTTCCAGTACTCCGCGTTCCTCTTCTGTTGACTTTTCTTATTCCTCTGCCCATGTGGTTCCCTATTAATTATTAATTTGCCTTTGAAAGCCTTCTAATTTTATTATATTCTTAAGAAACGTTTAATTCTGTTATTTCCTATTCTTTTATGTTGTTTCTTTCTTGTTCCTTCCTTCTTTCTGTAACCCACTCATTTATTTTTGAAAAATTTGATTAATTATTTCGGTAGCCTGTGTTTTTATTTACTTTTAATAACAATTTAGTTATTTTAAGTTCCTTCGAACAGCTCAAGGTCTTGGTAGAAGAAATAAGGGGGGAGGGAGTGTATGTCTGTATTAAAGAACCATCTAACATTAGCGTGGAGTGAGTTCAGAAAACCATGTGAAAGCGAGATGAGGATGGTCGGAGCCGGGGATCGAACTCCAGTATGTGTGTGTATAGAGACAGGCTTAGCCGATGTGAGTGTTGTTACGACAGAGAGCTTGCAGGCTGATATGTGACGAGGGGTCAGGGTCGGCAAGGATAACCGTGTGAACGTTGTGGTAGCCAGTACTTGTATAACCACGCAACTTAGACCCTGGCCTTCATTAGACGTGAGTCTGCAGTCTGTGACACGTGACTGTCTTGTACCTGCTCCTTGGCGTACAACTACTGGCACTATTGCTCTCTGCCTACCTTCTACTCTGAGGCAAGTATGTTATACCACAACTACGTTAACTAATGACAACCAGGAGGACCAGGGTTCCATATCAAGTTCCGGCCATCCTAAGTTTGGTCTTCCACGTTCTCACGATATCACTCCAAGCGAATGCTGCAATTGTTCCTCAAACAGACGTGAGATCGTGCACTCTTTTGGTCTCTCTCCCTATTGGCTGGTTTGAACTGCATGCGCTTCGTTAACAAGGCATGTGTATTACAGCACAGGTAATTCTAATGTTTTAACTAATCTAAAATAATTACACCTGGTGTAAACAAAGCTTAACTAATTGTCACAGAGGATGGGGAAAATACGGAACAGTAGGCTACGCAGAACAGATGCGCAGAGACATATTAACGAAAGTCAACAGTCAATAGGGAGACTGGACAGACGGAGAAAGCAGTCACTTTATTAAACATGCCCTGGACAACTACTTTATTTAATGTTGTGTCTATATGTACCTTACAAACTCGCTGTCGAAGATGTGTAAATCCTTATAATACACAAATATTTTCATTTAAATAACTGTCAATGCCTCGTCATATCTCTTTGGTACTACACAAATGTCTTCTGACTTGCTCAATAATTATTATACTCAAATTATATGATGACTGTGAAACGGCGAGTATCTAATCATCATTAAATATAATATTTGACCAATACCACGTAATTATTGGTCAGATGTTAAGAACTAATAAACCTATCTCAATGCAGTATATATTTACTACAGGTCTATAACCAAATAATTTTTATAAGAGTTTCTATTCAACCACAAAAAAGTCAGTAATTCCAACATGGCTTGTGGTGTCTCATCTTAAGGAGTATTAAATACTATTGGTTCCATAAACACCGATTGTGACTATAATGTCCTCTTATAAACGTTTTTATCTTGAATAGTAGTATCATATCGGCATGTCAATGTCAAACAGTGAAAGTTGCAGAAACAAGCACTTAACTAAAAACAATGGACATACTGAGCTTAAATAATGCGCAGTGAAATAAAATATCACGGGTCATGTGATAAAAGTTGTAAAAACACAAAACAGCAAATTCAGTATGCAAAAAATTGCTTAAAATAAAGGCTCATAACTTAACTTTAACTTTTTTTTTAACTTTTTGGTGATTATCACGTGATATATGCTATGGTTTTATTATAAACTATTTAATTTTAATAAGTGATTTGGGTTTACTTTGGTGTATGCTCAATAATGTTTAAGTTTAGACTGACATGTAATTAGGAGAATACCACTTGTGCCAACGTTTGTACACAAAAGGATTGTGTAGTCAATAGTAGCCTATACGAAACCACAACAATAGTACATAAAATATATAAATTTATTAATTTTTTCACATTTGAGCAACTTGAAGGTGACCGTCTAGTCGAGCGTATATTCCGCGTCTATAATGGTGAACCAGGCTCTGCTGTAAGTATGTACACCGCCAGACGTTTGCCGTAATGATGTTCGTCCCAAGATATTTATTATATTATTAATGTACAAGACAGAATTTGTTGTGTTGACAATACCAGTTACTACATTTTTCTTGTAAGATTTTTCTCCCTTGATGGCACGTCAAAGTCACAATCTGCAAGTCGCAAAACGTACAAAAAATGAAAACCGACTGACTTATTTAAATTAAAATAATTCACTCGGAAATTATATGTCGTTTGCTGCTTCAAGGAAGTTTTTAGAAAACGCAATGTCATATTGTTATGTGTAAGAATATCTCAATTTAAAGAAAAATATTAAAATGCTGAAAAATATTTCGAAAGTACAATATCTCGTTAAGCGCTTCTGTGTATTTGTTGAAGTAGACCATGACATGTTGTAGGTCTGCGTAGCGTAGGTGTTTGTCTGAAGTGAGAGAGGCTCTGGGTTTGAATCCCGGCTCCGGTATATATGTTGTGTTGTCCGTTCATCTCACCCCTCCTCATCTCTTAAGATCTCGTTGTTGTTAAAGTACCGTAAAACCTCTCGCTTCATGACATATCATTTCGGTGTGAAGTTTTAATAATTTGTACTACCCGCAGCTATAGTTGAGACGAAAATTTTGAAGTAAATACTTTCCGTAGCAGTGAAATGTAAACACTATTAAAGTATAGAAAATTACACTCTCTCGTGCGAATAAAATAATCATGATTATAACGATCAACGCCTCTAAGGATGTTCAAGCGACTAATTTTTTTTCTGGGTTCCGACTGTTTTACTCGTTTTCGTAATTTAACGTCAATGAAAATATGACGAAACTACACAGTTAACTGGAAAATAGTGTTCGCCTACGTTTTAAACACAATTACAGACATTTTAATATTTTGAGTCAGAAGCAATTTTAATAAATTATTATTTACATTGTTATATTTTAGACCAAGCGCTTTGTCGAGTCATGTGAATGTATGAAACACTTTATTCGTTATCAAATTATTAAGGTTTAACGTTTCGCTATTTTTCTTCGAGTTTAATGATAAATTCTAAAATAAATCTACGTGCTAATCACGTAACGGATTTCCTTGGAACGTCATTAATCCGCACTAGGGGCTTCAACAAACATTATTAGATGCGGACAGACAAACGTGTAACATAGAATACTTTTGAAATTTTAACGGCAAATTATGAGATAATGTATATATTAGCTGTTCTGTAACCTTGACAGGTTTGTAACTATTGTTCCTCCCGTTTTACAACTTTCTTGTAGTACTACTTGAATTAATTATCCCCTTAACTGTAAAACCTGTTAACTCCATATTTTGGTGTTGTAAACAATTTAATCTTTTCAACTATCATAACAATAAGCTATTTAAAAACATTGTTAAAATTAAATAAAAAGAGTTCTTTCATAATACGCAAAATTACTTTTTTTTAGGGAAATTAAATATTTTTGCTGCTCTTTTCTGAAGTGATACGAAAAGTAATGAACGAGGTTTCACAATAATAACGACGCAATCCTACATATATTCAGTACACGTTGTATATTGTGTGACGTAGCTATTGTTGCGACCATATGGACAGTGTTTGACCTTGAAGTGTGAACACGCACAAATATATTATTTACATCGTCCCGTCAATGTCTCCAGGGCTATTACAAGCGCACAAGTCACCAACAGAAAGCATCATATCTAAAAATACATAATTAATTGCATCATTCTCTACTGCCGTATAGACGGTTACGTAAGTGAAAACTATCAACGTTATAAGATGCATAGCATAGTATGTGGTTTGCATATATTTGCTTTAAGGCGCCGCTTGATACATTGGCTTAGGTCATGTAGATTTTACTATATGTAAGTACTCAAACACAACAAGGTTGAGTCTGACTGGTCGTTGTGTAAAAACTACGGAATGTAAAACATGTTTTTGCAAGGGAAAAATCATGAAAAGTAATTGTAAGTTATACGGTATAAATAATTTAATTTCATAATCAGTTTTCTACAACCCAACAGCCTCAACAGGAATCTTCGTAGTAAAGACGTGCCAGCTAAGCTCCTCCCTCTTAGATGTGGTACTGCAAGTATTGGACAGTCAGCCTTATTGCCAACGTGCTCCTTGTGTAAACACGGAAATAAAAGTTGCGGCATTATAGATTTATTGCAGCAAATAGTATCGAAAATACACAGCCGTAACTCTAACTTCATATTTTTTTAATTGTATGTAAGGACATGCTTTTCCAGTGACTTAATACGTATTCTGAGTATGTCTAAAATAGTAATGTTATATTCAATTGTTTGACATCCTGTTGTTGTTGAACAAAAACGTTATGTCAAAGTTAATTTTTAATTTTGCAGTTCATATTGCTACAAAACAGAGAAATTTCCCCCCCCCTCCCCTTTTCAATACTTTTTTTTTATTTTCTAGTCTTATAACAATGTTTTTATCTCATAGTTTGTTATAAAAAGCTAAGAGACTTTAGCCTGTATTTAAGTCAACTTAAAGTTAATTATAATACATGCATGTTTCAAAAGCATCCTAGCGACAACTGTAATATCTGTGAAACCCACCTTTTGTTATCAGTATCAAAGTAGGGCCGATATATACATACATATATGTATATTACTCATGTGGAGAAATATTTGTTGTCAACGTAGTAAACATGATAACTTGTAATGTAAGGTACATATATGTTAAGCGTGTTAATTACTATGATCTGATGAGTGAAAGTACCAGGTCATAGCAATGGAATGAATTCATCGTATTTTCATCGATTCGTAATACGCGTGCGAGATTATTTCATTGAACTCGGACGTGCCTGGAAGTGTTTGAATATAGAATAGAAAGATTACATTTCATATATTCATACTAGAGCCCGGTAGTTTTCGCGAAAATATTTTTGCAGCACTTTGTTTCAATGCCTTACGTGCGCACCTGCATCTCTGCTTTGTGGTCAGTGATTGGATGCCGTAACACCCAGCGTGTGGAGGTTAAACCCGCAAATCACAGACGTGCTGTATCACAGTTATACGTGTGTTGATTGGCACAGTCTAATGAGTAACGACTCTGCATAAAAACACTTTGCAAATAATCATGAATTTCAGCTGCAGGTGCGCACGTAAGGCACTGAAACAAAGTGGGGCAAAAATCCATTCGCAAAAACTACCGGGCCCTAATTCATACTTTTAGGATAGGTCTAGCTAACAAAAGCGTGCAAAAATATTTTAAAAACTCAACCATAGTTAAATATTTAGTATATTCGCTATTAAAGGTATGATCAAAGTAAATATATAAGTTTCCGAAGAAGTGGGAGATGTACGAATGTTTATGTGAGGAGGTTCCTGGAAAGAAAGGAAGGACTTGTGTTAATACAGCGTGAAGGCGCTGAGAGCACGAACAACACGTATATTACCTCGGTGTTATCATAGGTGTGTGTGAAGATATTCCCAGTAGCATGCAAGAAGTGGTGGAACTGACGTACGTGCTCAAATGTTGGCAACACTGCTTCCTCTAGGAACCATTGCGGCCACTGTGACGTCACACAGAGGTGGAACAACATGCCACCTCACGCCCTGCCTAGTCAGGCCACAGAACACAGGTGTACAGAAGCGAACATCGCTCCGGGCAAGTTGACTCAAAGCGCACTTAGTACGTTGCTTATCCTTGCGCCTGATTGGCTGCCGCCTGCTTGGGCGAGACTTCAACAAGGAAAAGAAGTCAGGGAACGATAGGGAAAAAAATGTTATTGTCATTTTAAAATGTTACTAATCATGTACTGATTTTGCAGTCTTGTGCCACCCCGGGTGTGAAACAACTCTATGGGCATGCAATGGACTTTGCTTTAAACTTTCCACCAATAAAAATATGGGGTCACCACTGTGCGTGTCAGTCAGGCGAGTGATCTACGATACCACTGCTAGTCTTGTGATATAGGCGATACCGCACCAGATGAGCCGGTCAACATCTCAAGAGCCAGTGATATTTTGTGAAAAGAATTCTGCAACAACTTGTTTCAATGACTTATGTGAGCACATGTTTCTCTGCCTCATGGTCAGCGATGGGAAGTGTTTAACTTGCGGCATCTCGGGGTCCTACCCGCAAATCACGGACGTGTGGTGTCGTGGTAACATTGTTCTGGTTGGTGCAGTCAAATGAGCCACGCTTCTGCCATATTATATTATATCCTGCCAATTACCATGAACCAGAGTTGCAGGTGTGCACATAAGGCACTGAAACAAGTTGTTGCAGAATTCCTTTCACCAAAAATCACTGGCTCTAAACATCGCCCTTGTCGCCGTGTCTCACTCACGCAAACATACGACCACCAGGCGGGCGCCTTAAGTCACGTGAGAGCTGAAATATTCTGTCTCTGTCCTTGAAGCAGAGCTGCAGATGCGTATAAGTAACTGAAACTAACTGCTGCATAAATATATTCACTAATATATATGTCGCTACGTATTATTGTAGTTTTGCTCGGTCACGGCTGGGACTGCGATGTCAATAAGGACCACTGCTGTGCAGTTGCCACGTGCCTGGTCGCCTCTAAGTGGGACTGTGAGCGGCGACCACATCTCTACAGCCGGATGATAACTATGAAGTTGTGTCGCGTATCTAAACATAACTCAAGCGTTTCTCTAATAAAAGTTGTCATCTAAAACTGGCTAGCAAGACGACCACATTATATATTCTCTCTCTCCCAGAATACACATAAAAATGGGAATGAAAAATTTACATTTCTCAACACGTGCGTGTCGGTTTCTAAAATACATTTGTAAACAAACACCGTACAGGAACGTGAATGAAGGAACAAGTTGTCGTAATTGTCAGCACCTAGCCAGGCAGTGACCTTAAGCCTAATATAAACAGCTTACTTTGTGTATTTATGCAAATATTTTATGATTCTGTGAGCAATTTCGTGCGTTTTTTTCCTATGCATTGTTTAAATTTCGTTCAATATTGCGAGACAGACGTTCATTTCAATTATTTGTTACTTTCAGTGTTTCATAATTACGGTTAACCATTCCTTATGTAATGTGCAGGGCCACGATTTTGTCGCGAAAAGATTTTTGCCCCACTTTGTTTCAGTGACTCACGTGCACATCGGCAGTTCGGTTTCAAGGTTATTGGCATTGTGTCTATGTTCAGACACGTTTCTCATTTTACTGCACCAATCAGAATACGATTATTGTGAGTCTGTACGTCTATAATTTGCCAAGGCCAGTGAGAGTAAAATCATCCAATCACAGACGATATAGCAGAGCTGCAGATGTGCACATGACGCATCGAAATCAAATGTTGCAAAAATCTTTTCGCCATAAAATCGTGGCTCTAGTAATGTGTGTAATCCAAGGTTAGGTAATTAGCTAAGCTCCTATTGGCACAGTTTCAAATAAATTATTCAAAAATGTTTAATCCGCAGATATAAAAAGTCTGGATGATAAGTGAACACATGGTCTAAATACACCCCTACACAATTATAAATATAAATAACATAAGTTCATATGACAATATTTATGTATATCTTTGCGTCTACGAAACCGTTGATACCTTTTACTTTTCTGAATATATAACCAACTAAATAAAAAGATATACAACATGAAGTGTACTGACACATGTTACAATACATTCTGCGTTACAAGGTAACAACCGTGCAAGGGATGGAGATGCTCTCAGTAAACAGGCCGGGGTGACATGTTGGATTAATTTGACTTTATCTCTCCCAATTGGTTATATCTGCAACACATTGCACGAAATAACGGGAAATCGATAAGAATGAATTTCTCGAGTGTTCTAGGAAGGAAAAAAATTGTTATTTTGTAGCTGTCACAAATACTTCTCAACGTTTAGACACTTCGTTAAATATAGAAGAAGATAAGAAAAATTATCGATTTAATATTAGTTTATATGTGTAAGTACTTGCTGTGCAAATAGAGAAAAGTATCGTAATAACTTAAAATAAAATATTTCCAGTTAAAATAATAATTCATATTTAACAATGTCTTTTGCCTACAGAGAACATTTCTTATTTATTTTATTGTTTAATTTTCACTGTGTTGTCCTATTACAATTTTTTATTTTTAATATAACAACTTTTCTCTCAAAAATTACACAGTTATACGAAATATTATCAATTGTTTTATTGTCAGTGTTAATTATTGCTTCACTTTTTTAAAACACAAAATAGTCAGTAAAACTGCAATTATTTGACATGCGCTTATACGTAAAGAATAAAATCAACAAAATATTGATTTGGGAAAAAATTTCATTAATTGAATGGCAGCGCCTACCTGGAAGTGTTCTTGTGTGGGAGGTACAGAAACTAAGAAGGGGTGAGGGATATTGGTAAGACGCTAAACTGACGCACATTGGTTCAACTGTAGCGCTGAAACTGTGCGACTTTAAGACGTGTCCCTGTTTTCTTTATTGCTGGAAATCTCAGTCTAAGTACATTGCATAACTGTTGGTTTGTTTCGTTTCAGTACAGGCTGTGTATAATCGAGTAACAACGCAGTTTTCCTAATGTTTGAAGCTTGGAAATAGTTATTCGGTGTGAGCGGTGTTTTGGAAGTACTTGAAAATGTGTACTTTAAATGTGTTTTTGTTTGCGTAGAAAAGTACAGTAAGAACAAATATAGTGTTTTTTTAATAAACAATATTTGTAACCCAGTGTCGCGTGGTTCAGCTGACATGCAAGCGAGCACCTTAATATCTCAAAGTTGAGAAGTGTTTGGTACTAACGCGTCATGAACGTCTCGTCGTCAAGAACTGAACCCGTGACTCAAAGAGGTGAGAACAAAGAGACAAGCGATCAAGGTCTACATGCAAGAATTATACCCGCATTAGTTGGCAGTGACTAGGCAAACTAGGAAATACTGACATCTGGTTGGATAGGACCAACCCGAGTTGTTTTCCCATGACTGTGAATCTATTAACCTGCCACTGCACCACTGAAGGGATTACATAGAGAAATGGCAACTGCGCAATATTAACGTACACATTGAAACGAAATTATCCTGCGAATGTTCGAAAATTAAAATTAATGGATATTATAAACGTAAAATACTCATTTATGTTATTATTTCCTTGAAATACTGATTATACATAGTGTCGCAAAATAGCATGTCAATATTTTGGGGGAACAATCTTCACGTGTAGAGGAACATAAATGTTTGTGAACGTAAGTAGGAAATGCACCGTTCTGCACTACAGCTCATAGAACATGATTCAAAGTGTACAGCGTGTGGACAGGATCGTGTTAGTGTGGAATACCACTGCAGATACTATTGACAGTTACATATCAGACTAGTCGTATATAACTGCACGATACACATTGTGCGATGTGGTATTCCTCAGTAGCATGCTCCAGTTCTCGCACCAAGTACTGTAAGTCATGAGACATGTACTATAGTAACGGTGCATTTTCAAACTTATGTTCTCATAACAATTTTGCTCCTCTAGATATGAAGATTGTTATTAAAAATATATTGGAATCCAATTTTTCAGCAGCGCGTATAATCTAGACCAGCACTTGTAAAACAGGAATAGGATAATTCCTCCCTTTCAAAGTCCGTCTAAATCGGCATATGTCTACTACAATCCTACAATGAGTAGAGCTGGTGATTTCTAGTGAAAATAATTATGCAACATTTTGTTTCAACGCTTCATGTGCACATCTGCAGATCTGCTTCATGGTCAGTGATTGGCTGTTGTTAACTCACAGCATCTTGAGGATCTGCTTGCAAATAAGAGACGTGTGGTGGGGCAGTAACCTTGATCTGATTGGCTCGGTCAAATAAGCAACACCTCTGCTCAAATACACTCTGCCAATATCAACGAAGCAGATATGCAGATGTGAGAGTTATGCATTGATACAAAATGCTGCATAATTATTTTAACAAAAAATCACAAGCTCCAACAACAAGAGAACTGCGCATGTCGTGAAGACTCGCAGCCAATCAGCAGCCGTGTGAGTCGAGATCAAAGACGCCGGCGAGGAGTGTGTCTCGTGTCTTGACGCACGTGGTTGTTGACAGCGAACATAACCTTCCTCGTGGGCGCAGGACGTGTCGTGACGCGCGAGGATTGGTGGTGGGAGGTCGAGGAGGGCTGTGATTGGCTGGCGCACCAGTCTTGTGGTCCCGGCAGGTCGTGCCTAGAGAGAGACGGCATGAGCAGCTCCAAGTGTTATAAAATTGGCTGAGGAAGTTCTGCCGAGACCAGACTGCTGGGAACCTCTCTTTAGTTCCAAGGTCACGTGATCTGCCCTCTCTCTGTGTCTGTCACTCTCCGCAGATCTGCTGTGTGTGCTGCAAGTATTCTCTAGCCAGGTGAGACAATACTGTAACACACTCGCTCTCAAACTACTTTATTACAAGTTGAACTGTTGTCATTGTGGAACATGAAGTAAGATAAGTTGTAAGGAAGACAGGCTCCAGTTGAGAGCCTTGCACATAGACGCGATGAGGCAAGTGTAGGACAACTGACAGTCAGCCTCACAGCCCATCGCGGTCCTTGTAGTCCAATAGAACACATATGCAACACTATGTTGTTATTGCGTGCGTCAGAAGCCAAAATAATTGAACTACAGAAGTCAAAATTTATTTTTCAGATTAACCTTTAGGAGACTTAAGTCATGTGCAATGTTTTTCTCTGTAATGACATTCGGTAGGACTAAAGTAAAAAGGGGCGTCTACAGAAAACAGTTCTTAGCCATTCCTGAAAATAAACTACGTTCCCATAACAGTTACACGGTCATATATTTTACAGAAAACATCTTGTTCTCAACCATGGTAGTTTTGCAATCAGAAAGTAACGTGACTGGTACGTATTCATGCTAGCAACTTGGCACCCGGTGGCAACTCCGCACAACCCTCTCGCTGCTCATAAATTCACCAACCCCTATCACCATCACCAACTCCACCGAAAGAAAATTCCACTCCCTCACCGACCTCCTAAGAATATACTGCCTAGCTCGTCCTGTTCTGCTTCTCGTCATCTGAATCTCCTCACTATTATTCCCTCTCCCTCTATATTCTGCCATAGTTAACAGGCAGCCTAACTTACCCCAGCCTTCCTCTCCTGTACATCCTGGCCATTCTTTATAATCTTCTCAATTCTTTCTACGAGTTACACTCAGTTCTTTCAACATCACTGATGGCCGAAAGTTCCCTTCGTCCTCACCAGCCTGCCCTTAACTTCTCCATTTATCCTTCACCCACCTTGCTGCCCGGCTGTAAAAAGACAGTTTATGATGACGCTAAAAAGCGTTCTGTATTGAAAGTATAATTTCGTCCTCATGTGAAGTGTTCTTTTCGTAGGTGAATACTGTGGACACGTTTAATAGTTTCATCAAAATAAACGCTTTTTTCATAAACGATGTGCAGCATGCCAAAGTCAGAATTCGCAACTTACGGGAACATAGTAATAACAAAAACCAAGTATCTTACTCGAATGAAATAATTTACACTGAAATTACATATTATAGGCAATATGCTAAAATATTTAAAAACATACAATGAAATTCATTTGTACAATTAAAAAAAATGTAATGATGACGTTACATGTGACTACATATTTCACTCTTAAAATAATTTAGCTCTCATGGTAATTAGCAAGTTCTTGCAGAGGATAAAAGTGTAGCAAGGTTAGTTGTACTACAGGTTAGAATGTTCAGTTCTGTTAGTTCGGTAAAATAACTCTATCGCTAGTTTTATATGCCAACGCTTGTGGAGATAACTTCATACTTCGGCCATGTTCGGTTTTGCACGCGAAGTTTTCTCACTTTGATGTCGGTGGAAACTGCCCCTTACCAAACTTGCACGCAACATTATATCTTCCTATCCTGTAGTAGTAAGAATGTTAACTGTAGTAATAAGCCCAGTAGATACAAGCCTAGCGTGGGTATTTGTGCCCACAGAAGTGTGACCTACAAGGCTTGACCTTGTTCCAGGGAATGTCTATAACTCCAGCGTCAAGAACTAGTGTTCTATATAGTTTTACGATCCGCCATAAAGCTCGGGTGGCAGTTCTCTGGTCGAGCCTCACTCAAACAGGTTTCTTACAAGACATGTTCACGCTCTCTCTTTATCTCTCTCTATCTCTATCTCTCCTAGATGTAAACAAACCTCGCTTCGCACACTCTTGAGTGTAAAACCTCAGAGGAATGGTAATGGCCAGCGACACACACAGCCAATTTTTTTTTTTTTTTTTTTTGGAAGTTCAAACCTCAAATTGCGAAGTTCAAATTTTGTGTTTGTAGGCTTTGTTAATATGTTACATTACGAGTGACACTGACCTACAGTGACCATGCCTTTCTATTGCACTAACAAAAAAATGTTAAGGGCGCGGTGTACCGCAATTTTCATCACCATGTTTATATTTCTATATTTGCGCCAGATTTTTGTCTCGTTTTTAACACAAAATGTGACTAAATTTTGTTCGTCTAATTTTTTTTTATCTCTCATTGTTTTTACGCAACGGCTCGTTAAAGCCAAAATTTGCATGTTTTCGTTTTAAGGACAACACTAAAACCAACTCACTTACCAAACTGAAAAAAAAAAAAAAAAAAAAAAAAAAATCTCAGTGAATATTAAACCAGAAAATAAAAAATTTTTGTACTTTAAAAAAATTATTCATTTTTGTTTAAAATTTTAGGATTATGGTTTGAATATAAAAAAAATTTATTATTAGTTAATATGTACTTGAATTTGTAGCCTGTGACGCATTTATCCGCTGTGAAAATTTTCAGGTTGGTATGTCGGTTGATTTTAGTGTAGTCCTTTAAACGGAAACATGCAAATTTTGACTTTAACGAGCCATTACGCAAAAAAAAACATGAGAAATAAAAAATTTTATACGAGCAAAATTTAGTCACATTTTGTGTCTAAAACAAGAAAAAATATATATGGTACCAATATAAAAATATAAACATGGTGACGAAAATTGCTGTACACTGCGCCCTTAAGGTTGTTCAAGAGGGGAAAAAACATAATTTTATATTTGTATGAAATAGTGTTAGTTTTGTACACATTACTTGAGAGTACATATACCTCTAATGGAAAAAAATTAGCTCATCTAGTTTTCCCGTAATGGCACTTCAAAGTCAAAATTTGCGTATTTTTACTTCATACAAAACTTGAAAACCAGTTAACATAAAGAAATGAAAAAAATCATATCAAAACTACGCGTTACTGTCTTTGGCCTGTATCATTTAAAACCCGTTACAAAAAATGTTTATGTTAAATAAAAAATTTCAAAATTGAAATTTTTTTTGGTACTTTTAGAAATTTATTTTAAACACAGAAATATTTTATAATGTGTTTGTATATGCTTCAAGCAGTAGACGGTGATGTGTAGTTTTGATGAGATTTTTTCCATTTCATTGTATTTACTGGTTTTCAAGTTTTGTATGAAGTAAAAATATGCAAATTTTGACTTTGAAGTGACATTACGGGAAAACTAGATGAGCTAATTTTTTCCCGTTATATGTTAATGTTCTCTGAAGTAATGTCTACAAAACGAACACTATTTTATACAAATATAAAATTATGAATTTTTCCCCACTTGAACGCCCTTAAGCCTTCGTAGTCCCGAATGTGGGAATGTTATAAATTAACACAAATCCTCCTAATAGAGATGATAGTTCAGAGGTCCTCTCCAGGATTATCTTGGATTTTAAGCTGCAAAATGGTTTATTTCAATAATATGTTTGTCAAATATATACATACGTAAATATGGCTGATATCGGTATTGATCGAGAGCTTTGTGTGCACATGTCTGTACCATCACCGATCGTTCAACTATTAAATTAGTATGAAGAAACTGAATTCAGTTACTAAATTAGTAGTTTCAAATATCTTTTAACGTAAAAAATATCGTATAAGGAGGATACCATAAGACTTGAGTATCACACCATGAATGGAGACTTACTACAAGACGGCTGTAGACATATGCTTGTCCTGGAGAAGATATGAAGCGAGGCCCTACTATGGTGAGGTGCCAGAATGAGAATGGCGAGGGAAACATGACATCCCCGAGATAACCCACCCACTATCAACTACTCACATGGTGGGAGGCGAGTTGTCTAGCCACTTCAACAACCACGGCCCCCCCCCTTATATGTGTGTTATGACGTGCCACGCGTGTTTCTGCAGCATCCTGTATATGCAGGTGAGAGGAGGGAGGATGACAGCGTGTAATGTATTCAATTAGTCTCGAGCTGAGAGAGTGCGGCCTCAAGGTGAACGGAAGTGTGTGGCTAACCTAACTCGTGTCTATGTGGTCTTACCTCGAGGTAGAGAATGTAACCTTGAACCTACCGCACCACACCGCGCCGGAAGCCCGTCTTCACCACAGAGGTCACTGAGCTGCACATCAAACACCTGCCGTCATCTTACGAGCTTACGTAAACCTTACTCCATCTACTCCACACAGTTCAGGGTCAGACCTCTCGCCTCCTCCCTAGGCGATCCGGGTTCGAATCCCGGTGGGGTCACCGCTGGTCGGCGGGTTTTCTCGGAGATCTACCGTTTCCCCCGCTCAATCATTCCAGTGCTGCTCTATACATCATGTTACCCTCACCAGCGTTAAGTACCTCGATGTTATGTGCTGACCAACTTCTCTACAGTTCCAGTCGCACTAAAGCAGTTCGAAATCTTTGTGATATTAAAACTATCTCCGTTCGAAATCTCTAAATGTTCAACTCGAGCTCTTCGCTGGATCTACACCGGCTCCCGCGTGTGGATACAATATAAAGTCTTACTGCTGTGGCTGACTCTAGCATGTTTGTGCAGTATACATTACCAGTAATATACCGCTTCTGCAGACTTCGCCACTTGTTTGAGATACGCCGACAACATAACAACTCTTGTAGTCGTAGGCTCATAAAGAAACCCGATAATCATTCAACGCCTGAGTAAATCCTATCCCGTGATCAATACTACCGAGTAGATTATACCTACTACGATTAAGTAAACATCTCTTGAGTCATTCGTCTAAATAGTTGAAAGAATGTGCGGAGTTACACTAGGTGTGTTGCAGCTTCATGTGGTTGTTGACATATCAGTGGAATTCATGGCTGTGCAAGATTTTTGTGGACTGCTCAATTTCAAAATAATGTATTTTTTTCTAGTTGAGACAGCATGCATAAAATAATTTACGAACTATGGTTGAAGGTGGGTGGTGCATCGCTATCGTTATCTTACATTATTTTCTGCGCTGCAAGTATTCCTGAAGGCGTGTATAGATTGATATTTCATGTTCTAGACGTTAGTACAATACACCGTTTTGCATTGTTTGCTAGCAAATTATATCTATTCTACGTTTCCAAAAAGTGCTAGCGTTAGCGTAAACAGGATATATGTGGCAGGGCAGAGTAAATGAAGAGTGAGGGGTACGGTGCCCCTGGAACATAGACCATAGACAGACCCGCCAAGCGTCTATGTAGTGCTGGTCCTCAGCGCTGCCAAATTAGCCACGACTCGCTTATACACAGCAGTACAGCCAAGCACAAGAGACAAGGCAGTTACATTGTACCTTCTTGTAACCTCTGTGCCTTTCACTTGTTGCGTATTTTATGTGTTAGACTTTCAGCGCCATACTTATTTAGCTTGAACTACTTTTGAATCAAGTGTTTCAAACAATACGTGTTCAACGTAAATGTCGTGAAAATATTCGGATGAAATGAATTTAAAATTAAAATATGTGTTTATATTTTTAAAATGTGTATTTTTATCAAATGAGACTATACATTATAACTTAGAATTATAAAAAGTTGTTAGAGTTTCTGATGTATCAGCATTCTTATAGAAATTCAACTTAATATAATTTCGTTTAAAATTATTTATCGTTAAAATTAATTAGTCAAGAGTAATTGCATTTGTATAGTTATTTTACACATGAAACTCCACGGTCATAAACTGAGGTAGGCAGAGCCCTTAATGTTACACATAAATTTTCAACTTAGGAATGGGATAAAGAATTTAGTTTTGAAAAACGTATCATTTTTTTTCAAGTCAGTGCATTTTGGACGTGGTTTTTATAAGATTTTCAAGATATTTTAGTGCCTATAATTTCTCTTATCGCCACATCTCACAATTCAACAGAGCCACAAAGGCCACTTTTGTTGAATGTGAAATACGACATCCCTACTTATTCACCGCCAGACAAGATAAACTGACGGAATAGGGTAGGGTCTATTATTAGGAACCATTATAAAATTTGCTTGAAGTGAATTAGAAAACGAAAAAAAAAAAAAAAATAATAATAAAAAAATCAGGACGAAAATCAAATCCAGAATGTGAAGAAAGCAAGGCCAGTGTTTTGCCACCGCGATACGTTTCTTTGTGCAATATACAGGATGTCTGGTAATTCTCGGGTACAGACTGCACCACGCTAGTTAGTGACCAAGTCTAAGCAGAAAATACTGTGTGACAAAGCCCTCAGTTGACGAGATATGTCCAGGATACCAGTGAGCAGGCATGTAGATTCCAACTACCATCTCATTGTTCATGTAAACAAATATCCTGGCGACTTTTCACCAATGAGAATTTTCCTGGTTACAGATTCATGCGGTGCAGTCTGTATTACATGAATTACCTTTCCATTTACTAATTTTCACCTTTAATGGAACTTTCATAGTTAACTAAGGGCCTCACGACTTTTATCAAACAGAATTTTCTTCTTAGTTTTTACATCTCATTCACTTGCCACATTTCGTATGACGTATCCGTCTGCCTGCTTTATAACTTACGTAACAATACAACTTGTCACTATATAGCTTTCTTCTTTGAGAATCGCAAGGGTACATTTGCTATTTAAACGTTTGAATTCCCATGACGGAAGCAAATTTATCCTTACCAGTTTTGTAACAACAGCTGTTTGAATATGCTTGCAATGTTTTGATGGATATTCGTTTGAAACTGTTCAAAGCAGCACTTAATATAATTTGACTCCAATTCATATTGTATATATGTCTGTGTTATAAATCCGTGTTGTTGCATTCAATAAATATATCCAGGAAACGTAGTATTCAATATTTAAATAAATAAACTAAGTAAAATTATGATGCCTGACTGGAAAATGTTTACCGACATGAGAGAGCAAAAAAAAAAAAAGAAGTTTTAAGTAGTCCTCTGGTGTTAGCAGTTACGTAGAGATCTCACAGAGTGAAATCGACTGAATTAATGTTCTCAGTTTTTAGTTCAGTTGTAACTCTGGTCGTTCAACTCTGCCTTGTGAGGGACCAGCTGACAGATAGAGAGGGGGGGGGGATAATAGGAGGCAGATAGAGAACAGGAAAACTGCGGTGGTGTGGCGAGCCAACTTTCAACAGTCGTAAAATTCTAAATTAAATATGTATGCTTGGTTCATATGAGAGAGGGGAGGGGAACCTAGAGGGGAGCATAGTTTGCAACCACTTGTTGCTAGGCTGTTGTCATTGCAGAGCGCAGAGCTGAAGAAAATCTTATACATGTTGTGAGTAACGTACTATAAAGTACAGTTAAGAAAAGTTATACAGGTTGAGACGTGAGCAGTTGCATACACACTTACATACTTAATTTGAAACAAAAATGTGTAGAATGCATGCAATATCAACAGTTATAACTCTACGTTATGTGTACTGGCACAATCCACACGGGATAATATTAACAATCAGCGCAATTCTACAGAACATTAGCTGCTCAACTGAGAACAATGTGGTCTGATATTTCCTTATGAGTGGGTTATTACATTATTTGTCATAATTCAATTGATTATAATTACTATACAAATACTGAAAATAGGACCCCGCTTAAATTATATTTTCGCTTTAAATTACGGTATGAAAATTTTAATTTTAATTAAAATTCTAGAATGACCAATTATTAAGTATGAATCAAAAATATACATTCCTGATTAAATCATACGTAGAAAAAAAGTTTGGTCAAGTGAGCCAGTTTACCAATTAGTACAAAACCTTATTTGATCGGTGAACACATGAAAACTTGATAGGTGCATGTGTGTTGTTTACGTGTGTAAGTGCGAATAACGGTTTTTCACCAGCCATTGTTAAGCTCTTTAGGCAGTTGAAATATGAACGTTTCCGAGTTCTCTGCGAACAGTTGAACAATATCTCAAATGTGCTGGCCAGGACGCTCGGAGTACAGCTATTGCCAATAGCGACTTCCGTTCCGCCCGCCATCATTTCAGTTTTTTATTATTATTATTTGAATACTTAAACTGGCTCTTCTCATAACTTTTCTTTGCACATCTGGCATAAGAGAGTAAGCATTCGTTGGACTTATCATTATAATTATTTGTAACTAATTTAATTATTATAGCCTTCAAAGCGTTATAGAGTAAGTAACCAGGAATTAATATTTTTAAAAACTAAAAACACCATAATAATTTGAAGACAAATTTTGCGTTCGTACTGTCGGTTAATGGTACTCTTTATTCATATAAAATGCCTTTTAATTTAAATCACTCATTTTATAGGCAAGTAATTTTACTACACGGAGAATGACAAAAAAAACGTATGTTTCTCTTTCTTAAGTGCATTTAATTACTGTTAGCTATTGTAATTTATACACACAAAATTCAGCACTACAGCCGGTGTGAAATGTTTTGTGAACACTTACAAACAGCGTCACACGTACGTGGATATAAACGTACATAAAAATTACAAACTATTAAAAATAAACAACTACGTGTACATATTTGTAGGAAAAAATAAATAATATGCTAATTCAAAGGGAGCAGCATTGTCTAATCAGAGAACATGTTATTTCCGTTATTAATTGTGCTATGTTTAAGTTCTATATTCATCTATGCACGGGGTTCTCGGTGCTGAGGCCTGTTTATAACATTGGTTACAGAGTTATTAGTGACTTCCACTTCGATTACATTTTTTTTCATAACATTAAAATTTAATAGATTGTATATATATATATTTATTTATTTATTTAAAACCTTGATATAATAAGATTTCTAGAGCAAGATGTACAATGTGAAAGTAAATACAAAAAATCAAAAATAACATTTCAGTTTTCTGAAATGTCTATTACTATAAAACATACACGACACTTTATTAGTAAGTGAACTTTATACTCTATGTTAGGATAGGACGTCAAAAAGGCTGAGCTCTTTTCTTCCTTCAATTCTGTGTGTATATATACAACGGTCTTCGAGAGGACGGAAGGTTTGGAAGTTTTCCATTCCTGCTGAAATTCACGAGACACCAAGTCTTTAACCTCGTGTGAACAACATTTGTAAATGTCAGCGCCTTGCCCCTCCCCCCCCCTACAACCACTACTTCTGTTATGCCTTTCTTCCCGCTAGCTTTTGTTGGCGGCAGAACTCTTCAACTGCAGGCGGCAAACCTTGAAATGAAAATGATTGCTGATTACAACAGACGGGCCTTTCACTATCACGTCCAAACCACACAACAAAATGACGAATCTACCTTTTACCATAACGTAGTGAGTTTATTGTAGTTCCTTTTGTCGTCTCATGATTGTGACTGGCAATAACTGTTTGTATACAGACAAATAAACAGAAATATACAGAATGTTCCTTAACTTCATGTACAAACTCTGTTAGGCTATACTAGTCCTTGTATGAAACGTGACATAAAGCGTAATACAAGCTAAGCAGTACAGTAACTCATAAGTGAAGTCATCAACTAGTGATGACCGATATTTCTAATGATTATAAACATAAGGTTATTAAGGCCTTGTTACTAAGTTTTGCAGTGATTTCGAAAATATTTTTTTTTATTGCTACCTAATACTCATATCAAAATTTCACTGCAAAGTTTTGACACTTATATGTTATAATTTGTAGCTGATTTTTTTTGTAGAATTAAACTGAATGGTTTTTTAGATTTCATTACCCAAAGTACCACGTTTTTCGTCGTGAAAATAAGCAAAATTGAAGGAAATTATTATTTTTTTTTTTTTTTGCTGGCGAATGGTACATTCTATTAAAAAACGCGTCCACAATATTGTGCATCGTGTAATTGCACATTGACTCAAATTTTTTCAAAACTTTTGGTTAAAAAATATTTGAGTTATTGGCACCAGTCTGAAAAAAAACTCGGGAATAAGCCCTTAAATGTACGTAATATGAAAAATAAAACGTAAACTAAAACGTTTTTGTCGACGTACATTGTTGCGAGCGAATGTCGCCAAACTGCAGAAAAACCACACAGTGGAAATAAAAATAATAATACGTGAAGCCAGTATTAATTTTTGTCAACAAACATGTAACATGCATTCAGTTCCGAAAGGAACATAGACGTATCCAGAAAAATAACACGAAAACCATAAATAGAGCAATAACAAAGCAAACTAATTACGGAATGGAATGTTGTTGTTCCGACAATGTTGCATATATTTGTTAAATGTTTGTTGACATGAGTTTATACTGGCCTCTCTCTCCGTGTGTGTTTTTCTCGCAACTCTGCAACATAGCTCGCAGTGGTGTGCATACACAACACTAGTACAGTACATAATACTAACACGTTGTAGGAATAGATAAAAAATGCGCAAATAAAATATGTTAGTTACTATTAATGACCAAGGAACACAAGGCGCCTGACAACAGTCGCCTAGTGCTATCGTACGTTACACTGAGGAAGATGGCGTTGTTATGTTATTATCCTACCAGTGAGTGTACAACCGTTCAGTATTTTTACTCAAGACGTCATTGTCATGCGTTAATGTACAAAACACGTTTATTTGACGTAACGCTCCTAGGCGTACATATTTTTTTAAGGGAAAAACGAAGATTTGTCATGGCATCTCTCATTTTATCCTCAATGCAGGGTATCAGACCCTCGTGACTAGAATTGGGAAAACTAGTACTTAGTCGAAGATTGATCTTTGAAAGAACTGTGCAATGGGAGTTCATGATTGGATTTGTTTGTATGAACATACTTCATTGCGAAATAAATGACTGTCACAAGAAAACGAAAAATAAAAATAAGACAAGAAAATATAAAAAAAGCAGAGTATGACTAAAGCATACTCTGCTTTTTTTATATTTTCTTGTCTTATTTTTATTTTTGGTTTTCTTGTGACAGTCATTTATTTCGCAATGGAGTATGTCCACACAAACAAATCTAGTCGAAGATTGCCGAAGTATTCATATTCCGTCAGACAACTTATCAATGACAAATAATATATTACTATAAAATAACAATAGAATGAAATTATGCGTTTATATTAACGCATGCCATTAACAAGTTAGCTTTATTTAGTATTATGTTGTAACGGTAAATGTTATATTGCCAATTATGTTATTAACGTGGTAATACTGAAACGTCTCTCTCCACCATTAATGATGTGTGTTCTGAAGTTGGTATTAGTGAGGGGTGATTAAGTAGCCTACTTCGGACGTCTTCGGCAAAAATATGGTTCTCGTTGTTTAACGTGGGAGTTAGGACTGTCTTGTTATTTTCTCCCAGTAGGGGAAGTTTACTTTATTCTAGTGCCGTCCGTTTGGCGTCGTAGGGCATAAATATTACGACGTAACACGTCAATACGTCTAAAATAATCTCTCAACCAGCAGTTCTGGATCAGAGAAAATAAAAACTATATTTGTTTCGCATACTTGCTGCGCTGCAGAACGTCCATTTTTCCCATTTGCGTTACATTTGTTAAATAACAGGGATCATTATTTTCCTTATGTAAATACTTTTCCGATTAATCTATTTTAATTAAAATTATACCTTAGTATTACATTTGAATTCTCTACAGTCCTGCGCATTCTGTATTACGAATCTGTCTTTATAATCCTTAAAACCCTTAAGTAATCTCTCTTTTCATGAACGTAAATTGTCGTGGCGCATGCTGTCGCATCCAAGATATTGTTGCGTTGTTGGTGTCACTTTATTGTGTTTTGTCAGCCACGTCGTAGTTATGTTGTTCTAGTCTTAGAAATGAAATAGTGTTAAAGCACAGTTAGTGATGTTTTCAACGTGGTTTTTAAACACGTTTACTTTATCTCGAACTTCCTAGTATGTGGTTGCAGCATGGGACGCGTGTGTTCGTGTTGGTAAGCACGTGATCTGTGTGTTGCAGGATGATTGGTCAGAGATTACCCAGCGCGGTGGTCAGTTGTCTCTGCGTGCTGGCGACAGTGCTGCTGCCAAGCGGACGTGCGGCCATCTACGAAACTTGCCCCGGAAAGACGCTGCTCAGTAAGTATCTACACAGTATTGGTACTGTCGACCACAAAGACTGCATATGGCGAAAAAATATATCAATTTGATCCAACGATGTATTGGTTGTCCGAACAATGTACAAAACGCGTTAAATATTTACTTAGTTGAAAACGAAAGAAGTGTTTTCGACATACACCATTTGATTCAATGGCGTATGTGCAAAACATTTATTTGGTTTGTAACTTGCCCCGATTGCAAGAATACTTTAAAAATAACATTTACTTAGTTGGTCTAACAAATTGTGTATTTAACTGTACTAAACCCTTCTGAAAAGAGCAATAAATCTGCCAGGTCATCAAATATTTATTTGCTCTAAGTTGTATACACTTGTTTGGTAATAATCATATGATTGACTGTACCAAACATCTTTTTCTGTGTAACGGATATATATCCTACCCCCTTCTCCGCCCTCCATGTATCATATTGCGTAGGCCTAACTGTATATCAAGAGAGTGGCATAAATAAATTAACATAAGGTAATGTCCCACCAGTATCTTTGGTACCGTGTATCTATTAGCGCTTATGCCAAAGAACTGCGCATGAACCATCAAATAAACTGGACGGTGGTATGCATAAACAGACCAAGTGCCAATTGTAAGTTACGTACAAAATAATTTTCTGCTTTGAAACGGTCTTACAAAAAGTATTTTGATAGTACATCCTGTCGTGACTTTATAGGATTAAAATACCTTTTGTAAGATAGTTTGCTATATGAAAAACACTCCAAGCACATTCAAACAACTGCTGCCACGGTACGGACAACGAATTGTGCGCTTCCAACATAATTTAAACAGATTAAAGCTATATATATATATATATATATATAAGGTTTCCAATGAGAACAGCTTAGTTACAAGAAGAGACCTGCAAGGTAACTGTCGCTGTCTTGGCGTCCTGCCTGCTAGTCACAGACATGTGGTGTCGCGGTGACTTAGCTCAAACAGGCACAGTCAAATAACTGACTTCTCTACACAAAGGTGCGCTGACAACAACATCAAAGTAGAGTTACTCGTGTACGAGCACGGCATTGAAACAAAGTTGTGCAACAATATTTCCGCGGAAATCAGATGTCATTTGTAATAATTCACACATTCCCGTGGCTTGTTGATATAAAGTATTTAACTGTGGCCGCGGCGGCCGAGAGGTCAGACCACATAGGTGATCCGGCTTCGATTCCCGGCGGGGCCGGTCCCCGGGTTTTCACACGTAGGAATCATGAGGGTCGGTGGGTTTTCTCAGGGATCTCCCGTTTCCCTCGCCCTTACATTCCGGCGCCTCCACATTTAAGGGCCTCATTACACGTCTTCGTCCAGGGAAAATAAATGTCTACGAGCGTCCGGTAGTAAGTTTTTATTTGGCGTGCGATGCCCTGACTCTGTAGTATCCTACCTTTCTCTCGCCGTGTTTATTTAGTATTTAACAATGCTTGCATTACAGTCTTCGGTAAATTTCGAGTATCTTCGGTTAAGTTCGGGTATCTTAGATAATGTCTAGTTTTTCCTGTTCAAGCTGCGGTAAACAGAGAGATATGGCTGTGGACTCTGCCGGCTTCCTATTGGCTGTTCACTTTCGTTAATGTGTCTCTGCGCGCCTGTTCTGCGCAGGCCTCATTTCCCTTCTTTTCTCCGTCCCTTGTGACAAAAGGCTCTATCTCCAACGCAAAGTTTTTGTTGGGTTATGAAACTACAATAAAATAAAACCGGTGCTGCTCTGCGACTGTAGCAGAATGATTCGCGCGCAGTTCAAACCAGCCAATAGGGACAGATCTAGCAGAACCCACAGCCACAGACTAAACATTAATACAGATGTGAAATGACGTGGTGGCTCATTTGATACGGGAGAACTTCGCCGCTTATTGGCTGCCCGAGGTTGTTGATACCAGTCCCGTATATGTTTGGTTCCTGTATGTTACTACATGTTTCTTATTGGCCTGGCTGCTGGCTGTAGGCGTATCCGCCATGTTGCTAACCAGGGAAGCCATTTCGCTGGCGTGTGTGACTGAGTTCGCTGTAATACGGGCTATTTTACTTCTGTATACTTAAATATTCTGTGCCACGACCTAACGTGAACAGAGCTACAAGTATCTCCATACTGCTCCTGTCCGGAGGCTCTTCTATCTTCTTACGTCTTGCCAGAAGACTTAACTCTGCTGACGGACATCTGTCACTCGGATCATAAATGTCCCCCCTACTGCCCCCTCCCCTTACAACACAACTCCTGCCTCTCCTGCGCAAATTAAACATGGAGCGAGGTGAAACGTTGTCATGTGACGTTTACAACGCGCATGGCGAGTCGTTTCCTTCCATTCCAACGATAATTTGTAACCGTCGCGTTCACTTGGGTGACCTTGGCTCAGGTTCAAGGCGGCCATGTTCGCATACACGGCGGTCATAAGCTTTGATAGTTTGTAGCCGCGACATGGACAGTAAATTACACGCGGGTTACAACTGTCCCTTAGCCAATAAGACGCTTCACTTGCACTCTTGTCCAGCAATCACGTTCCTTGGTACTTCGTTACATTTTGCAATAAGATGGCGTTCGTCACAACATTTTGCACGAAGTCAACCGTTTTCGACACAATTTTTTTTCATGTCATTAAAAAAATGTTCAAAATTTGCTGTTTTATTGTAGGGAGTTTTCGATAACTTGTGGAAATACGAAATTATATGCTATAATTTCAAGAGTGTGGATTACGATCTGTGCTGTGCTGTAAGTTGCATTATATAATTATCACCCTTCTTCCAAAATGTTTACATCACATCCGGGAATAATTTCGGACGAGTGTCAAAACAACCCGCAGAAAATAAAAATGGCAATTATAAATCCAAAAAATTGTCACAATTTCCACTTCTTTTGGCGTATTTTGTGATTATGTTTGCGACGAAGAACAATACTTTAATATCAACATTTTAAATTTGTTAATATACTACGAAATAAGAGAACAGAACACGTTCGACATTTTTGTGAGAACCCTTGCAAGTTGCACGGAGCGAGGGCTTATATTTTGTTCTTCTAACCTGTCATAAAGATGAGAGTAAATTATCAGGTGTTCGTACAGTGATACGGCAAGTCATAATATATCAGATATTAACACCTCGTGATTTATGTATAGTAAATACAGAGGATCAGAATTTCCACACCGTACAGAAAATTATTACTGTTTTAAAGTGTGATCCATATTTTCACTAATTTTGCTGTAATTATTATTTTTAAGTCTAAAAGGGAGCAGACATGCATTAGTAAACTGTTCATCCAGATTGGTTGAAAATAGTATTTACAATGTAGCAGAATTTTTTTGTAGGCAGGAAATTTTATGGTTTCCACTATTTAGTTGACTAACAAAGATTTCATTAATTAAATACTTTTGTAAAACAAAAGTGCTTTGTCTTAGTCAACCTATCTATAACTATTTTTAATTGTTTAAGAACGTTTCTGATTTGTTTTAAACTTAAAAAATAAACACCGCAAAAGTATTGTACAAAGTACGGACCATGACATTAGACTTAAGTATGCATTTCTTCCTAACATAATTTCAGTTAAATATAAAGATAAACTATCGACCAGTCTGCAACAATGTGAAAACAGACTGATATATTATCTGTGCGGAATGTTATCGAGCTGTATTGCTTTTATATTGTCGCATGAGAGTTTTCGTAAAACGACTTGTACTTACAATATTTAATCTTGCATGTTTTAAACACTAGTTTGTGTCGCTCTAAGAGGCGTGGGACGAGCGCTGACCAGGCCGGTGAGAGAGTGAGTGAGAGAGAGAGAGAGAGAGAGAGAGAGAGAGAGAGAGGGGAGTCATGTGACCAGGTGTTGTCCATCGCCAGGATCTTAAAGCATATCCGTGACGTTGTTCAGGGTGTTAATATAACGGCACTAAAAATATTTTTGAATGTTAAATATTTTTCTAAACGCGATGTCCACGGTACATATATACTCGTTATTTTATTCATAATTCATATAATATTCCCTTTGTACTTTTTGTCGATATTTTATACACAACGCATCCAGTTTCACTTAGTTGTGGTTTTAGTTACATACTTTTTAAATTGTTCCTCTTCAAATGACGATATTCGTCTGCTAACCGCCACTTATCCTCCTCGTCAGAGTAAACGTGGAGTTGATTGAGAAGCTATCACGTCTCGGGTAAACTTTACTAAGGTTAACTTTTGAACACCTGAACCTTGTCTTACACCCCACCACCGTGAGCTTTTGTGAACGTCTACCTGCAGAGAGACAGCGTGTTTGTGTGAGTGTACACAACACACATACGATGTTCGGAAACTCACTTCCCACTACTCCGAAATATCTCGGGAGATGAACGAATCTTTGTGGAAAATATGTGAAAAATGGCGACAAACTAACCTAGCTCAACTTGTAAGGAAGGTAACCAACCAAGCACCCCAGCAAATTTTTGATTCACGTTTGTAATTCGTATTAAAGCGAAATTTTGAAAATAGCGTTAAATAAAGCTACGATGTATAAAACGTTGAGAAGTAAAGTCTACCCGCTGTTGCCTACCACGTAACAACAGAATTATTACAGTTTTTTGTAAATAAAAGTACTTATAACAGTATACAATAAAATACATAGTGTTTTTGAAATGTAAAACACATGGGAAATTCAGAGATAAAAATGTCCGTACACGGACAAAAAATAGACAAAGTGACGAACCAACCATACAACTTTTTCTTCGTCATATTATATGGCCATTTCATGAGGTAATTGCATCCAGTACGTCGTACAGAACAAAAGAGGTAGGTGCTTCTGTAGTGCAAATAAATGTGGCATGCCCCTGATGTGTAGGCAAGCCAGCATACGCGAGCAAGGCAAGACTGTCTAAACGACACTTTCGCAGCGACTTGTATTAGGAGAACATCACACGCTAGGAGGTGAACCCTGCGACGCGATTGGACTGACGTCTTAGTACGTCATGTGCTCCGGATACCAAGCGCTGAGAAAATGTCGTTTAGACAGCTTGCCTAGCTCGTGTGTGCTGGCTTGCCTGCACATCAGGGGCATGCATGTTTTACAGGAAACGGCAGTGATATAGCCACTTGCACTAAGGGCACCTCTTTTGTTCAGTACAATGTACTGGATGCAGTGACTACATGAAATGGCCGTATAGCACACTACATTCAAGGGAAGAGCTTACGAACGTATAGCACACTACATTCAAGGGAAGAGCTTACGAACGAACGTGTGCGTGTATAGAGTTATGTGATATAAATATTTTTCACAGCGATAAGGTACAAAAAGTATCTACTATAATAATACTGCGTTACTGAATTGAAATCGCAATACTCGTAAAAGATTTGACAGTCACTGACAGTAATACGCACACTATAATTTTTAACTTACTTGTCAAAGAAAAAAGCAGAGACCAGCTAATTTCACCTTATTTTCTATGGCTTGAAGCAATAATTATTTTCGCCAGCAATTAAGATTTACCAGATAAAGTGCAGAATGACAAGCAGACTAAAACGTATACAACATAATACAAGGACCGGTGGCTAAACACATCACACAGTGCATTCACGGCTGTACAGGCCAATGAAATCTAGACTGTCTCCAAACAATAATGTAAAAATTGCATGTCCCTATGAGTGGGGTTGCCTTCCTGCCTACGTGTGTGTCTGTGTACGAGTGTAGTGATGTTGTTGCAGAGAGTGGCGGGCTGACATGTGCAGACAGACAACAGATACTCGACAGCCACAACAGAATGAGACAACAAGTGGCCCTAGGCAGAGTGTCAGGACAACCAGCTGCTGCCAACATGCGAGAGATGGTGAGTACAATCGCTACTTCGCTCTCACCCTCTCCCACCTTTCTTTCCTTTCAACGAAATAAACGCAAGTACAAAGAAAAGAAGGTCATGAGACAATGTTATTTTATCTTCGTTGCATCTGACTAGCTAGAAATTTGTGCCAACAATGCAGCTTCAGCTGCGTTGTTGTAGTTGATAACATTACATAATATTCTTCCCTAATAATTTGACAAGTGTCAACCAGTTTGGTTAAATTTGCTGTATTAAAAATGTTGGATTTAATGCTGTTTAGAGAACAATATTTCAGGTTTTTTCTGAAGGGATTAAATGAGTTTTTATAGGCAGTTCTGCTCCAGTTATCTTAGTTACACACCAAATGAGCACAAAACTAATATTTTCAGTACGACACAGGTAACGTGACACGAACCAGAGCTGCCCTCCTTTCTATGGTATATAGTATCAGAGATTAATAAAGAATTTAGCAGCTTTATACAAATAGAGGTTTGGTCTGAATAATTTCATTAGCAAATCAACTGCATGTGTTAATGTCATTTTCCTCTTACTTTTGGTCACCGATTCATATAGCACAGTCTGTATACACAAATTACTGTACGCTTTACTTGAATTATCTTTTCTTTTAATGATACTTTTATTGTAAACTAAGAGCGTTACTACATTTGCCAAAGAGTTTTTTTTAACTTAAAGTTTTACATCATATTCACTTGGCTCGGTCTGTAGCTGCAAATTACCTGACAAACTGTACATGAATATACCACTTCCTCATCCGAACTCTGGCTGTGTGTCAGGCTGGTACTAGTAAATATGTGACCCATCGCATTGTCTCTGCCTTCATGGTGACCAATCTCTGCCAATGAATGTTGTGTATGTGTAGGTCTGGGACGATGAGTTGGCAGCCGTGGCGCAGAGCTGGGCAGACCAGTGCACCCTTGCGCACGATGGCTCCAGGAATGTCGGTGAGTTGGCCACACTGTCACAGACTTAAAAAAAAGCTGCTTCCATCATATCGTTTATAAGTATTTTTAAGGTAAATAAATGTGTATGCTTACACAGCTTATAAATATTATGTATGTGTGTTTTTACTTCAAGGTTTACTTTCTCCTTGGTGTTTCAAATAATCCATACAACACAATGACTGAAAATTAAAATAAAAGTGTATTGCTACTGGCTGTACTTAGGCCGGTAATTATAAACGTCTTTCGAAGTACAACCAATCTCCCTCCACCCAAATCTGGTGTTTTGCACATTATAGACCTCTTTCAGAGAGCGGCGGATAGCCGGTGAACAACCATTCGCCACCAAGTTTCCACTTTTTGGGAGATTGCAGGTGAATGACGGCCAGACCTCATTCGGCGAATCACCAGCTGTTCTCTAGAGACCAGTTATGAAAAATGGCAAAAAATTTTAACGAATTCATGTGGCACATGGATGAAGTTGTCAACTATTATGAATAAATAGACGACCAACGACATGCGTGACTACCCAAAATATATATTAGGGACATGGAAGATCCCTTTTCAACTGCAGTTCATCTCTGCGCGATACATCGCAAGCATTACATTCTGCAGTGATTTTCTTCCACATTTCCTTTTGTTGTAATTGGACACGGAGTCAGTTTCCTTATTTGTAGTTATGTTTTGTATTTTTTATCAGGTCAAAAAAATTGCTTTTTCTTTAGGAGTGTATCGCACTGTCGAATTTTTTTATCTTCCATAGTCAAACTTTTCTGCGGCTTCCTTCAATCACTTTGAACATCTCACGTGTGCCCCACTACAAAGAGAACAAAATTGTTTACAGACAAGGAAAACAAAATCGAAACGATTTTGTTTTTAAAGTTAGATGTGTTCATAACAGTGGTCTTTGAGCACTTGAGTATATGTTCGCTGCTAAAAATGAGGCTGTGTTGCCAAATTTTATGAAGGAGAACCATCCAACTCCCATTCAGCCGGCGATCTCCTGGCAATCCATCGGCAGACAACTATAGTGTAGGAAGGGTGGAAGATCGCCAGCGAACTGCTGCGCGAATAAAGGCCAGGGGCTTGCCAGCAAGCCTTCGGAGGACGTTTATAAAATTAAGGCCCTTAGTTACCTCACTCAGTTTGACCCTTCAGTGCTTTCTCATTCTCTTGAATATAGCAAACTCTCATTATAAAAAAAACAACAAAAAAAGTTAGAATTAGGTACAGTATGCATTTTATACTGAACTTCTTTAAACCAAAGAGAACATATATTTTATTAGGTTCACAGGGGTGAATTTTTTTTAACTGTAAGTACTTTCAAATGAGAAATTCTTTACACTGAAGTTATTTATAACAAGAAATCACTGTAGACTATTCATGATAAAGTGGACAGTTTGTAGTTGCAGATGAATTTTTCTTATCAACCAATTTGTATTTTTCCACCAACTGTTTACACACAATGTTTCAGTAGAAGGTTGTAAAAATGAATCTGATAATATTGGCCAGTACTCGGAGGGTTTTGATACAGGAAATGTGAGGTGTATTAAGCCCAAGAAAATAGAACATTAACATTTACTGCATCATAGTAACATACCTATCTGTGGACAAATGGACAAAAGGAAGATATCGGTCGTAAAAAGTAGCACGTTCTATGGCATTGTAGGTGTGCCAGTTACCATCGGGACAATGTACGAACTACGGTGCAGTGGCGTATCGCTGTCGCGTTCCAAGGTATATTGTACAAGCTCCAACTGCTTTGAGCATGTGGACTCAACGTGCCTATCTATCATAATGAGTTGTGTAGACCAAGGAATATTATTGGAGTATATGTTCCTTGCGCCATGTACGCTACTAGAGTATAGCTGTTCCTACAAGTCTAACAGTGCCACATTCAGCTCAGTGTTGAGTATAATCGTTACTCATCACCGTAAATCTTCGAACACAACCACGATATGCCACTGCCACGTTCTACGCCATATTATCTACTTCCACTGGCTTCGAAGACTACAATATTTATAAAGTGTTTACTGTATACAGCCTTTATACTGCTATTCATACTACTCACGTGAGTATTGCTGATATACAGGGAAGTTCAGTAACATCAACCCTCACAGGCGAGAAGTAACACAGGTTGCATTATCTACCAGGACGTCAACACACTTGCAAATGCATGTGGTCCTTTCTCAAATATTTGTCTTACAGAGTCGCACCATGATTACATACTCAAACAAGATTGACCAAACTATAATCACATTATCTTCAATATCAATCCAGGTCACATTTACACAATGATGCTCGATAGCACAAGCCTTACTTAACAAACAGGAATGGTACATAGTACGTGTCTGGTTGTTGCAGCACGCTTCAAGGTGGGTCAGAACATAGCTTCGACATGGACCACTCGTACGAACATAGATCCTACTGCAGACTTCCCTCGTCAGGTAGCAGCTTGGTTCAACGAGGTCCGAGACTTTGGCTTCTATACCACTGGCTTCTCTCACAAGACCGGACATTACTCCCAGGTACTGTACATTCTCCTATGCTGGTGTCATGTCAGGCATATATGGTACATTGTCTGGGACTGAATTACTTGGATGTTGAAAGGATTACTAATTTTTTTAAATCCAGACAATTGCTGATAGCGTAAAATTGCTCTGCAACTTTGTTTCAAATTTGTTCTACTATGGAAATAAAATTTTTCGAGACAAACTGTATGAAGATTTTAGCAAATTTATACATCAAAATAAATGTTATTAACTAACTAATTAGGCACCATAGAGCTGTACTTTGTCTTCACAAAGTCAAGTGTATGTAGTTAAAATCAGTTATAACAAAGTCACAGAGCAATTTCATGATGTCAGCAACCATTTATGTTTTAAATAATAATTATAATTGGAAATACAAAAAACTCTTGACCCCAAGCCCTCAAGAGGGTGTGGTATACAGTTCAGCGCTAAAAACCTTAGTTTAAAAATGCAGATTTCTCAAAGCCCATTTAAAAAGTATCAAAAACCAGCAATCTTATACAACAGTCTTTGCCTAGTTTTTGAGCAAAAATTATTTCCCGAATAACGTATGTCTGAAGAACTATCTCTGAAGCCCAAATCTCGTAAGTGTAATCACGGAACAAAACACACTTAACAAATGAACCATTGTGGGTAAATATTTGCTTGCAAAGTTGGCAAATGTTATTATCTAATGGGCGAACGTATATTGTAAGGCTGAGGTCTACAAGTACAAAGTACCAAGGACGAGACGGCACGCATATCATGCCTCACCCTATACTAGATACAAGTCACTGAACTGATGTACGTCTTATTAATAGCCCACCTCCAAGAGACACTCTGTGGTGACCCTAACATTTTATCACATATTAAGGACGTTGGACCTGTAAAAATTCAAAATTTTATATTTGTGCGAAACACTGTTCAACTTTTACACATAAGATAACATGTCATTTCCCCAAATAAAAAAATAGATCCCACAGTTTTAGTTTAATCACCTATCAAAGTCACAAAATGGCAGTTGCGGTGTTGCCAAAATAATAAAAAATAATTAACTTGCAGAAACATGATAATTCATATCTATACTTAATGATGTGAGCTACTTCAAGATACTTTTGTAACCAATTCCTGCTCTAAACAAGAAAATGTTTAAATTAAGAAAATTACATGATTTTATTATTTCCTCTCTGGGCAGGTTAACACCACTTATTAATGTATGTAGCATAAAAACATATTTCAGTTGCGTGTAGTCTTCAAGACAAAAAGTGTAGGTAATACTGAATAAAACATTACGTATTAGTAAGTTTTATGCCATTTTTTCTTCCTGTGAAAGTTAAACCTAACTAAGCCACTGATTTGACATACAATTTCTGAAAGAATGCTGCTGTTATTTCAGAAATTTTTAAATTTTTTTTAAAATTTCATTACGGGTGTAGTTAATGTCAGAACATTTTATTTTAAATTTTATATTAAAAAAAATTATGAGCAGACAAACATCCTTCCTGTCACAATATTTCTTGACACACTTTACTTAGATCACTCTTGTTTTGAAAGAATTATCTTCTGTAATAGTGAACCACTGAGCCGTAATTCCGGTTATCATTACTGTAATTAATTCATGTAATGCTGCAGAAGTGTGTCGTGAAGGTAAAACCCCAACAACTCGTCTACGTGTCAGGAGAGGCAAAACCAGACTCTCGGAGAAATAAGCTCAAGGAGGGAAGAGGTCATGCATGGATTGTATTAGAGAGAGATATTTTGGTCACCGTTCAACATCGAGGTCTTTGTCATTACATTACAGTCGAATCTCTAACGCAAACCTAAAGGAATCTAAATTTTTGCAGCTTGCAATAATTTAATAAAGCTCGTAAATATTGAAAATTTTCAGGTTGTTTATACCTAATATACAAATATTTTTATCACCACCTTGACTTCTGTTAAACAATGAATTTGATATTAAACTGTTTCATGAATAAAGTAAAGTATTACTGAGCATTGAAATAAATATTTAGTTTCTCATCTCATCCCAAGAGGAAACAATACCTGTAACCATGAGAACTTTGTTTCACTGTACCGTGAGTGAGAGACAGACATCAAGCTGCTCAGTACACAGAATAAACTGCTGCAACTGGGACACAAGAGTCACCATTCAACATGTTCTGAACACACAGGTTCAGTTTACAAATACATAGAACATGCAGTGTTGTTCAGCCTGCTCTCATTTGTCTACGTGTTAGAAATAAATATGATGGAAACTATTATTGTCCCAGCCACGCAATGCTGCCATTTTACTGAATGACTTTGTGCTCCTGCGGTCACGTAACGAAATACTTGCACTGCTTGTTTCAGCTCGTGTGGGGCGACACGTACCTGATTGGTTGCGGCTATTCCTACTATTATGATCCAGCCAAAGGCTACACTAAGCTTTACGTTTGCAACTACGGTCCTGGGTAAGTAGACCCTATATGTACCAGTGCTGAACGCTTGAGCTTTCTGTAGTAAATACTTTCTAAAAAATTAAACTGTATCATAACATTTACTCATGAAAACATACAGAAAGTAAAGAAATGGACTGAAAACATTTTACATACATATTTACAAAATTATTAATTAGAATATTACCACAGGGCTTGAGAACTGCCCCTTGAAAAAAAGCTGAGATTATTCTTGTTTTTATTTACAGTTAAATTTAACATTTTGCTGATGAAACGGTTTAAGAAATTGGTTAAAGATGAAGCAGTTGCGCAAGTCAGAGCTGACACTAACATTCACAATTTTATTTCATCTTGCAACAAAATATCGTAAGACGTATATTTTCAAGGAAGAAAGCAATGTCTTCTTTACGTGCTCTAATGAGAGTATTTACAGTAATTATTCTACAGTTCATGTCTTTCTATCAAGAGTAAATTATATTTTCAAGTTGCTGGATGCTACTGTTTGTAAATAAAGGTACCTATGTTTTATTAACTTAGTGTTTTTTCATGTATATTTTGAAGGTCCAAATTCAAAACTGCACACTTTACATGAAATGGGGCATGGAGAATTGTCGACAGTTAAGGGGTTTAGAACAAGTTAAGCAGAAGTTGTGCCACAGCCTGAACTAAAGTTAACAAGTGATTCTTGACATGTATGCATACACACATACACAACCTCAGGAATCTCAGACGCACATTCAGAAATCACGTTACATGCAACTGAAAACAGAACCTAAGTCTGGTCTGATCTAGTGTAACTACAGATAGTATAATATTGCCACAACCATTTCTAGAATGCAGCAACAAAACAGAGGTGACCTAAAATAAAACGTCAGTTGCTACAGTATTGTCAAGTTGCCAGAATTGATTATTGCAAAGATGCTCTCGGGGCCCGATTCTCTTCCACTTTACTACAACAGCAGTAGTACAGTTATACATTGTGCCTAGAAAGTTGAAGGACGTCCTCTAACCACAGCTGCTAGTTACGGTATCAGTAACATGGATTTTACCAGCGAAGCCCTGGTGTTAAGTGTAGGTTTGCTCAGAACAACCAGACATTGTACTGCTGTGCTGTGCGTGATAAAGTAATGTAGCTGTGTTCACATTGTTTCCTGTGTTTCATTCCAGAGGCAACATTATCGGACTGAAGCCATATACAGTGGGTAATCCATCGTGTGCAATCTCGTCAACACGCTTCCAAGGACTCTGTGGTGAGTAACGTGCCTCCACTATACGTCATTCAGGATAAAGAGAGCATTAAAGATTTAACCTTTGAAAAAAATCACTAGCCTTTACTGTATATAAGCCACAACTAACACTAGTTACTTTACTGCTTGTATGGTTCGTAGCGAAACATTGCATGTAGTTCCATGTTTTTTCCTATTTGAATGCAACAGTAGGGATAGAGGATCTGATGAAATAGACCGCTCTGTATTTAACATACTTTGAAATATTTATTTATGACCTTATTGACGTACCTACTGACTGTATGATTTCAATTAATTAGCACCAGTATAAAGTGACGCTACCCGCTGGGCCACTCGTCATCTTACATGCGGCTGCTTGCTCTGCGCTTCAGACAGTTCAAAATTCTACCGGCAGGTGGCAGCAGAGTTAGGTTTTCGCCGCTTCGCTTGCTTGAAAGCGAGACGTGAGAAAATAAGTAATTTATTGTTTCTAACTGCGTCGTCATTCGTCGTTATTCACGGCAGAACTGAAAGAAACTTGAATTCTTGGATTGCGTGTGTTATCTGTGTTTCAAGTAGTGATTTTGAGTTACAAATTTAAATATACTTTTGCCCGTATTTACGAGATTTGTAATGGTAATAATGCGTGTAGTATCAATTACAGTCAATGGACAAACCAGTATTACAAGATGTTAAATCACAAGTATTTATAACAAGTATTACTATTGATTATAGCATATATTCAGCATTTGTGCCTTTAATTAGTAGATATTGTAGATAATATTTACAAGAGCAGCGTAATATTAATACAAACATTGTACAAGCCTATGTAAATAAAAGCACAAGGCAATGTTTATGTTGACATTTGGCGGAAAGATATAAACTGGCAGAAAATATAAATTAATAAGGGCTTTTTTGAGTGCTCACTTTATTCGGAATCACCTATACTGTACATCTTGGTACAGTGTGTACTGGCAGCACAGGGAGGGGGTAGCAAGGGGCAACGTCTCTCTCCTCGACAAGAGGGAAACACCATCTTGGGTCACACAATTACAACTGCTAATACTGTTTCTTGAACTACTGAATGCTAAAATGGGCCACTTATCAACACTATTCATAGGATGTTCACACAAATCTGGAAGTAAAAAAAATTCCAGACTTTTCCTTAATTAACTTTGACCAAAAATTTCAAATTTCACTGACCAATTATTTTATAATTAACAATATCCAGCTTCCACCATGCCCACAGCTGGCCTACTCTCTCCACTTACATACTTCTTTTTTTTTTTAGTTTAACTGTTTTATTTATTTTTATTTATAGGCTATCAAAATAAAATTGCAAAAATTATTAATATAAAAGCAATAATGCAGCAATAAAAGCAGTAGAAATGGGTGATAGCAGAATGGAGAATGACGATTTCCCTCAAGTTACCATCACTGGGGAATTGCCATGAATTTTAAGTGAATTTCCTGACTTTCCCTGGCCACTTGCAATGATGTGCACACCCTGCAGGGAACATACATAACTAGTTAGAACTGACAGCACGTATCCAATTGAAGATATCTGGAATGCCTAGAGCTGATAAGCTAGACCTGCACCTCTCAACTAGTGTAGCATTGGAAGATATCTTTATGCCATTGGTAATACCAGATAACACAATCATCTTGTTCAGTCCGAGCCACACAAATGTGCAGAGATATTGGCAGTTTATGGAGACCATACGCCACACTGTACTGTAGGATAGTTTTACTGCTGCCGTACTGATGCCCAGTAACGAGCATATCTTTATGTACTGTATCTAGTCTCTGAATAAAATAAAAACATGCATTTTTCCACATCATCTGATCCAAATATGTATGTCTGATCCAATAATAGTTTTTACCTATGCATTCTGTTATTGCCTGCCATGAATGATCCACGTACATGTAAGTACGTATATCAGCCATCTTTGACTTGATGAGTTAGGAAACCAAGGTAGGTTAAGACACCAAACAATTGTTCCTCTCTCCCCCCCTTGTGGCCATCTGTCATACCTCGACAGTGTGTTTGGAATATGTTACAATTTATTCCCTTTCCCACAAAAATTACAAGTACAGCCATTCGGAAAACATACTTAGCAGCCTACATATACGGTCAGTGCTGTTTGAAGGAGCTCATCACCCTGGCTGTTGAAACATTCTTGCAGTGTGTTGAATACGCTATACTTCTTAGTCAAGCTATTTTACAAGCTCCCAATGTATTCAGCTGTATATACACAAAGAAAGCACGCTTCAGAAGAAGGTAAGCTCATCAGGAACAGTTTGCATACACTCCATTGTTATTTATAGAATTTTATCACAAAATCTACTATCACGGCTGATACGACTAATCAAAAATCCTTACATAACCTTAGTTGCAGATTTTTCCAAAAAAAAAAAAAAAAAAAAATAAGCTTACATGGCCACTGCTTATAATCTTACAGTGACAGGAGTACTTTTGTCAATCTAGACACACAATTTTAAATATGTATAACTCTCATAAAATAAAAGATAAAACTAAATTTTTTTCTGGGCTGGAGAGTTCAGATAAAGTGTTGTTAACACATGCTGTGTTTTGAAATTGCTCACAACGCTTGTCTGAAATGTGTGTACATAGATGATACAATATAATATATATGACTAGCAATTTAAATAACTTTTACATCAAAATGTGTGACCAAATTGTGTTAAATAATTCCCTTATTGGGTAAGCCACTGTCAGTAACAAACTATTTTTTAATGATGTGGTGATTACATGAAAGCTACATACATATTTGAAATAAAATAAATAATACAATGTTTTAAAACCAAACTTCAAACAACATCTTCGTTTTAAAATTACAATGTTTAAAATCACAGTTAATAAATAGCTACACAAAATTCTAAATTTCCAAATGTTATGTAAAGTTTGACAAAAAAATACAGTTCAACTGCCAGGTGGGCTTGACCTGTGATAAAATATGTAGGCAACATTGTTCAGTTTCTGCTGCAGATAACTGTACTACGTACCATATGTGTATGAAACTAATAAAAGTATGTGTGCCTGTTCGAGTAGCTGTGGGCAGTCTACAGCCTCTGGGAGCGACATGCGGAGGCTTGAGCCTGCCAACAGTGTTCAGTACGGCCAGCTTGCCACACACGCAGAGCTTCATCGTGACGACGCCTGCGCCTGCGTCCGCGCACCACCCCTTCTGGCAGGCGCTCCTCACCGGTGCGACACACAATGCCACCCAGTACTCCTGGTATTTCTACGGCTGAGCGTGCTTGCCACGGCTACTACTGGGTCTGAGCGCTGGCTACGAGGTCTGCCTGCGTGACGCTCCTTGAAGAGCGCAGCTCGCACTGCGGGTTCTGCCTTGGTCTACCAACACCAATCAACGGGAAACGCTCCCACCTTTCTGTAACTCCACTCTACCTAGCACTGGAGCAAAAATGATTGCTTCTATGACTTCACTGTGGAAATATTTCATGAATATATTTAATGCCTTCAGGAGAACACTACATATTATATTGTGTACAACATTTAAAACCAACATTCTGATACAAGACGCAAGTTTTACAAAACAAGACTAGCGTATCCACTTAAGCCCATTATTTATTGCACACATTTAACGACTAAACAAATTTACTGAAAGTTGGAATAGTTACCGTTCTTACACATTCATTCACAATGTGTACTATGTACATGTAGGTTTGTGTGCATGTAAGAAATTTTACCCTCGTTTATTTTTATACTTGTTTGACAGTGAACATGAGTTGGCTGTAAAGTTTAAAGCAGAGTTATATAAATTTCATATTCTCTGGCAAAAAAAAAAAGCAAGGGGCATATCTACTGTAGAGGGTCCGAGATACATACATGCATTTTACTCTAAACCATACCTTCCACATATAAAATATGTTACCATTTTAAAACCCCATTGTAGAAAGAATACGTACAATGGTAAAGTACTATATGTCAGCTTAGTGAATGGCTTTTAGACGTGATAATGCATGACGTACAATTCATCGGTCAACAGCATCCTTAGCACATTATCTACATTCAGCCTCAAACACACAAATACAGCCTATCTCAGCTTCAACTCCACAGTAACAAGTTAGGTATGCCGTGTACTGAAGATCACACAGTACAGTACAATAAATGCTACCTGCTACCTTCCTTCAATTGGTAAGTTTTGTGTATTTGAAGGAAACTTGTCACACTTACTGAACTTTCTTTGTTACCTGTATAAAAATAATATGATACAGTGACCACTATGTAAATATATTTTTAAAAATTATTTTACCTGTTGTGTAAATTATTTATTATCATACATGTTGGTAAAATGCAAATGTAAGGTATTTTATTGTTATTACATCTTATATTTCTGGTAGTTAAATAGTTTCTAGAATGTAAAATAGTGTAAACATAGATCACTCAAGCTCAAACTAGTTACAATATCTGGAGTTTTCAAGTTGCATTGCGACAATGCTATCTACCCTACCAATCACTTCTATGTTACTGTAGATATTGGTCCGTACAAATACGTCAGTATTTCACTCACACAACCTGCAGGACATACAATTCAACTGGTTACATATTGCATTGTCCTAATTTACTGTACTAAAAACAACACTGTCTAGTCATTCTACAGGTTGTCCATAAATGTTTACCCTGATTATTAAATATTGTAACTTTTGATTGGATACACATAATTGAAATACCATTGCAAAAACACAAAGTTTCACACCTTGTACAGAATGAACTCTATAAACTTCAACATAAGCACCCCGGTGTGATACCAGCAATAGCATCTCTGATGCGCTGTCGTAAGGTGACAACATAGGGAGCAGATGTTTGATACACAACATCATTCACATACTCCCAAAGAAAGAAGTCTAAAGAGGCAATGTCCTGAGATCGCAAGGGCCATGTAATTGGGTCATCTCTGCCACTCCATCAATTTGGAAATGTTTCATTTACCGTATTTACTCGCGTATAGGCCCCCCCATTTTTCCAAAATTTTGGACCCAAAAAAAGGGGGGGGGGCCTATACGTGAATTTTTTGTGATTTTTTTTAATATAGGTTATTTTAAGGTGTGGAAAACTAAGATTTAGTAATGCACAGTGAACTACCGCCAGGACTTATTTAAACGCCACTATTCCATTGAAATTCAATAGATGATGCCAGTCGCGCGTTTGCCCAAAACCGGGGCGCGCTAGTACAATGTGAGTAGAAGCTGTGATAATGAACGACGCTGCAGGCGAGGGCGGACACAAGTAAAGCGG